>LYNE01000068.1:2957-29383 GCA_001662545.1 Rosa x damascena
AAGGGAAAAAAAAAAGGAGAGAAAAAATTAACTAAAAGAAAAAGAGTGAGGATATAATAGATATTTTGATGCAAAAAAATGCCACGTCAGCAATTTAACAGAGGTTTTAACATATTGGACCTATTGGTTGAAAATTTGAGAGTACAAGGACTAAACGTGTGAAATTAGAAGGCCAGGGACTGAAGTGTTTTTCGGACAAAAGCTCAGGGAGTAAAAAGTATTTAACCTTTTTTTTCTTCGTTTTAAAACTGATTCTTTCAGGTGAATAGTAAAGTTTGGAACCTTAGATCTCTATAGGATGCATGCATTTAAATAATAAAATAGAAATGACAATTATCATTATAGAAATGTAATGATAATAACTACTATATTGGCTTAAGAAGTGGGTGAGCAACCATCTGAACTTATTTATTCAAATATACATACATGTTTAAACATTCAGAGCCTCATTCTCAGGTAAACAGCAAAAGCTGTTTAGCTATCCATAAGAATGAGAACATATACTTGTAATGAGAGCTCACGACTGCACACTGAAACAAAGCACACTGCTACTATTACTTGAGAGAAGACTCTTCTGCCCAATTCTGTTTTTTCTAATCTAGAACTAATATGGAAATTTTCGAATGCCTTCTAAGAGAAGCTAAAGCTCCTTATATAGGGAGCGGAACTCAAACTAGAATTCAAAACATAAAAATGTACAGGATAGCTCCGTGAACTTCTACTTTTCTGAGTGCTCCTGCTGGTGGAGGTCGGATAAGGAAAAGCAAAAGTGGTTGGGTGAAATGTTTTTCACTTTCTTCTTTCTGAAAAGCAAAAGTATCTTTTTGAAAAAGATAACAGTTGCATTTTATTTTGATGCTTTTTTCTTTCATCTGTGGCTTCACCCGTGATGCTACATATTCTCGTCTGTTTCTGAATTGTGGCCAAAGACAAAGGAGCTGTTGTCTGCCTGGGCCATTCTAACAGTGGTAGCATTATCTTCGACATCTGTACCAATATACATCTTGTATTGGTTGTCAATTTCAAGCTTTTCCACCCAATGCATGCATGCCATTGTCGAATCTATCTCTTTTCTGGTGAGAGATAGAAATAGGTCACTGCTGACTACGTCAGGATGGTCATAAGCAGTGATAATAGTTTTCTCTCCTGCTGCCAGGAAGGTATTGTGGATATCTTCAGAGATGATCTTCTTGATGTATTCTAGAGCCATGGCCTGCATCCAGGGAATGCTTGAGTTTGGTTGGCCATTGTACCCTACGCAGGCTGGTTGAAGATATTTCATTTGAATAATTCTCACATAATGATATGGAGGAATATATTCAACTTCACCATTTGCCTTCTAGATCCATTCTGGAGGAGTGCATCTGAACTTCAAACGAAGCATACAGTCATTCTTTCTTATATTTTTGACTGTGTTGACAATAATAGGTGGCAAACCCTTCAGATCATTATTCGTTTTAGTCCATAGATTATGGACAAAACCATTTTCAACAAGCCAGAGCTTGTGTTCTTGAGAATGTTCACTCTGAACATTGACTAAGTATCTTCCAACATAAGGTCCTTAAACAATGAAGAGAGTTGGAGGAACTAGGTCTTCTAAATTAATTATGTCTTCCTATCAGACTATGGAATTCATGCCAGTCTGATTCATTGAGTGCCATGATAGGGACCCTAGCACTTTCTGGACTTTCAAGGAAGTGGATTTTTTCTTTTCTTACAGCACTCTGCTGTGTATGACTTTCTTCAAACTGTGGCCTACCATTTTCTTAGAGTTCTTCAGCTAATGCAAAAAGAGCTAGGAACATTAGACCACTGCTTCTTTCTTGAAAGGCAAATAAAAGATTATCCAGGATTGCCTTCTGATAGTAAGCTAGTCTCCTGCCAGTTCTGAACACAGGAGTACGTATCAAAAGTTCTTAATTCATAATTAAAAACATTTATAACTCTGGTTGGAGTTGGTCTGCTTTTTGGCAAAGCAGCAGCCATCAACGGTATTGATGAGCCTTTACCGTCTTCCGTTTGAGACGGGCTAGCCAATCCTTTACCCTGGGATTGATCAGTTGAGGCCAAGCCTTTCGAGCTTAGCAGAAACCTTTTAAGGATTTTTTCTTTGGTTTCTTTGGGATCCTATTCAGGTTCCTGTTCTTTCCCAGTTCTTCTGCTTCTAGGATTACGACCTTCGTCGTCATCTCTTTGGCTGAACATTGCCATTTCTCTGGTCAATGCTTCCGAAAGATAATTCTTGTTTCTTGCAATTAATTCAACAGTATAATCATATTGAATAAGAAATAATTTCCAGTTTGCTAATCTTCCTCTATTAGCAGCTTTATCAAGTTTGAAATTTTTGAAATTCTTTACTCTGGCACAATCGGTGCGAACAGTAAAGGGTTTTCCAAGAAAAGCTGGAGAATTTAAAATTGTTTTCTTGACAGCCAAAATTTCTTTTTCCCCTGTGGGATAATTCAGTTCTGCAGGGCTGAACTTGCCACTACAAAATTTATAGATCTTTTCAATGTTAGTTCCAGGCGTTTTTGCCAGAACAACACCAGACCAGTAATTATCATTCGCATCTGTTTGGAGGATAATTTCATCATTCTCTTCTGGTTGTTGAAGATGAGGGAGGTTTTTGCAGAGATTTTTAATCTGCTTCACGATTTTTTCATCATCTTCTGTGAAGTTCCATTTTCTTTTGGAACTTGTCTTAGGAGATAACATTGTTGTTAACCCTGAGATTTTAGGGATGAAATCTCTCCCATAATTTATGACCAAGGAATCTCTTTAGACTCTTAGCATCAGGAATTCTATCTGGGAATTTCCAGATCTTCTCAAGGATGTGAGGTTGGAGTTTTATCACTCCATTCTTGTGTTTATTCCTAGGAAATCAACTTCATCAAGGATAAAGAAGATTTTCTTTTCTCCTAGGATAATTCCATGCTGAACTATCAGCTTTACTACCTCATGGAGGTGTTTCATGTGTTCTTCTCTGTTTTTAGAGAAGACTAGGATGTCATCTATGTAGACGACGCAGAACTCCGCCACATGCTTGAAGATGTTGTCCATCTTTCTTTGGAAGATTGAGGGAGCTTGCTTGAGACCAAAAGGCATTACCAACCATTCGTAATGACCTTGTGGTGTTCCAAATGCAGTGAGAAGAACACTCTCAAGATGCATCTTGACCTGCCAGAAACCCAACTTTGCATCGAATTTCGAAAAGACTTTGGCTCCTCTGAGCTGGTTGATCAATACTCTTACTTGAGCAATTTGATAACCGTATTTAACAGTCTTCTTATTGACATCTCTGTAGTCAATCACCATTCTATCTTTTCCTCGTAGATTTTCTGCATGATTTCTTACGTAGAATGCTGGAGCATGATGAGGGCTAGTGGAAGGTTGAATTAATCTCTTGTTCAGGAGATCTTCAATATCTTTTCTGAATTCTTTTTTATCTTCCTCTTTGTACTGAGGAATGGCTTTGACATGGCAGATGACATTCATGTCACGCAATCTTAATTCACAGACCACTGGGTTTTTTTCCAAAACTTCTGAGGATCTACATCGATATTCTATTCGAGTAGTTTCTTGATTTTTTCAAGAGTGGGAATTTTCTGAGACTCAAGCTTATTCTGAAAGTGCCTGAGGTTATGCTCGTGAATGAAACTAGCTTCTTCATATTCACTAGTTTCTTCTTCTTCTTCTTCTTCAGAAGATTCTTCAACAAGTAATTCTTCTTGTTGCTTGATTTGGAGTATGGGCTCGAATTTGGGTTTGTAGGGGGTAAGATCACCACTATTCTGTTGCGATCTCTGATATTGAGTTGTAAAACCAGGACCTACTACACTTTTTGCTTGTGTAAGTCGGTCTGCCTAGAACACCTGTTCTCCTTTTCTGAAGCCTATTGCTTCTTCATCCTGAATAAATTTTTGTTGGAGAATAAAATCATTTCCCAACAAGAAATCTGATCCTTGGCCTTCAGATTGCCAAACATTCTGGATGATAAATGTTCCTCCACTAATGGTGATATGAACATTTTTTGCTACTTTTTTCATGGTGAGATGGCTTCCATCAAATGTAACACCAGTAGCAGATTTTTTCTTATCTTCTTTCCAGAGTTCATCTGGAATTGCAAATCTCTTTGCAACAGTAAATCCCAATCCATTATCTACAAAGGCATGTAGATGATATTTTTTGTGATCAGGGAATTTTAGTCCAATCTCTATGTAGTTGCTGTATCTACTGGTAGAGACGACTTTCGATTGTTGAAGCTCATTTTCTTGAGCTTGTTCCTTTGGGATGAATGGTTTACATTCTTCTGAAACAATTTCTGGTGGTTCAACCAGTTCAAAGTTTTCTTTTTCATTGATTTTTTCTTCATCGATGATTTCTTCCTTTATTTTTGAGGAAGATAGTTCCATGATTTCTTGGAACGAAGTTTCTACTTCTTTCTCTTTTTGTTCAGAGAAATATTCTTCATATTCTTGTTTTACCAATTGGCTGACAAGGTCATTCTTGGTTTTTCTTCTTGCTTTAGCTATGAAGCATTCTTTGTGATAGGTCTTCTTTGACTCTTCACAAAACATAGAGAGACCATTCTTTTGGTTACATAGGCAGTAGTCATAAACGAATGTACTAGGGTTCACCTGATAAGAAGACATTAAAGCCTCTGTCTTACTTTCTTCCCAATTCTTGATTCTCAAGACATTCATTTGTCTGGATTCGAAGTACTCTACTTCAGAATATGTCTCAGACTCAGCTGATGAATCTTCTTCAGACCAGGCAGAGTAAACTGACCTGTCGTCATCTTCATCATCAGAATAGACTATTTCATAACCTTTCATATTTGCTGTTTCTACTATTTGCTCATATTCTTCAAAGAGAGCTTTAGTAGATCTTTTACCCTTTTCCGGGCATTCATTGGCATAGTGCCCTTCAGCTTTACATAACCAACACTTGCAAGCTTTCTTGCTTGGTTGTTTATGCTGATGAGTATTCTTCTTTTTCTTGAAGAATTTCTTTTTAGGATCTTCATCTTGCTGTTTCTTGTAATTGGAACTTTTCTTGAATTTCCAATCTTTTTTCTAATTACTCTTTTTGAATTTTTTAGAGTAATATTTTTCTTTCTTTTTTCTGTGGAATTTGGATTCATGACATCCCCAATTTGTGGGCATATCCAGTATTCCATAACAGAAATTCTCAACTCCTTTGAGTTGTTTTTTAGCCATCTTAGCTCTAAGATTGGCTTTGCATTGCTCTTTCAGTAATTGCCGGATTCTGTCGGCAATTCCTCCAACTGAAATCTTTCAATTGGTTTTTTAGCTATGCTTTCTCTCACAACTGTTCTCCAGGGTTCAGGAAGTTTTCTGTGCAATAGATGAACTAGATTAGTATTCTCTAGTTCACCAATTGTACAGTAGTATTCTTGAAATTCATTCAAGTATTCTTCGAAATATCTCATGTCACAGATTTTGAGAGCATAGATATTCGATTTTGCCGTTTCTTTGGCTTTTTCACTCAGATTTGAGAGATCTCTACAGAACTGATTGTACAGGGGTACTGCAAAATCATACGGAGACTTTGAATTTTTGATTTCTTCAAGCCAGTCTCTTCCTCTGGCACTTTCTTTTGAAAGACAAATAGTACTTTTTTGCTACTCCAGTAAGAGTAGTTTCATAGTACACCTGCAAATTTGGTGCTTCAAATTTTCCAAGGGTAAGTGCAGAAGCCATCATCAGGCTGTCCACCCATTAGTCAATTGTTTTTCTTTTGTCTAGACTCTTGTCTAGATTTAACCAGATGCCATATTTCGTGATAGGAACTCTGGGCATATTGTCCTCTGGGACAAATCTTTGGAATTTCTTTCCCTTTTTTTACCAGTGGGGGCTTTCTGAAGTGGGAGTTTTGTTTTCCCTTTTTCTCTGCTAATGAAAGTTCTAGAGCTTTCTCCATCTTCCATTTCAATATCTTGATAAGAAAAGACTTTTCTCGTCTTTCTGATTTTGAATTCCTTCATTTCTTCAATTAGTTTTTCTAATCGTTCAGGATTTTCGCAATTCTCAGCTTCTTCATAAAAATCATAGAGCTTTTGTGCTCTAAGCATGTTTACTGATCTGTTCAGCTCAGCTTCTAATTCTTCTTCAGATATTGGCTCTTCTATAGTGGGTTTTGTACCACTAACACTAGCTTCTGTAGTGCTGTAGCTTCTTCTGAGGAGATTCTTGTTTATCCTAAGGTTCTCAGGACAGACATCACTTTTTCTGTGATTGTCAAAATTGAGACTGATTTCTCCAGTCTTTCTACTTTCATAGATTTTTGCTTTTGCTCTTTCTGGTAGCTTTTTTGGATCGGATAATTTCCATTCAAGAGGAAAAGTCACTTCATTCCAAGTAACTTTATGAATCTGTTGTGAATGGTTCTTCTGATTGGTGAGGAACCCAGTAGTAAGACCCGGAATATTTGTTATTATAGTCTTGGGGGCTACTGTGGTGCTCATCAATTTATAGTATATTGTATATACTATTGCAAGTTCTTGCATATCTTCTTTCATGGATATGCCATCTGTCTTGATTCTCAATCTTAGACAGTGAGCTGCATCTTTCAGGCTGGTGATGAAGTTTGGGAAGCAGTTGAAATACGCCACTTGATCACATAAAGATGCTTCAAGAGTTCCCAACAGACTAGCTTGGAAGTCTGTCAATCTATTGTCTTGTAGGACACATAGAACGGAACAGTTTATGCCTTCTCAAGCAAGCAGATTTATGCCTACTTGGACTGCTCCAATATGCATAAATTGGTATTTTTTTGCTTGTGCTCTGGCAACTTCTGCAGGAGTGATCATTAGAAGATCAGTTTCTCCACCTGCTGTAGCGGGGGTTGTAATTTTCAATAGTTTAAAATAATGGCTGTCCATTAGATCAAACTTTCTCCTCTTGTAGATTTGTTTAAAATCTAATTTTGGAATGGAGGAGTTTTTTACCTCCTGTTCAATTTCGTTGAATTCAAATTCTTCAGCATTTAGGAGTTGTACTCTTTTCTTTTTTCCAAAGATGCTTAACATCTTGATATCTCTTTTTTCCGGGTTTTCATACCGGATATTAGTCTGACTAGTAGATGGTTCCAGAAAAATCATGTTTGGAACAAGATTCGTGTCTGGTTTTTCTAATGGTTTGAATCCATTAGCTTTCTTTGTTTTTACTGTAGGCACTTTCTTGTCCTTCAGTATATTTTTCATAGAATCCATCATTTTTTGTTGTTCATTGATTTTTCTACTGACGACTGTCATCTTTTCTTCTTCCGTTTTCGGAAGTTCCTTGATATAATCCAGTTTGTTTTCCAATCTTTCCAATTGGTGGATTGTAGCAAGTAATTTTTCTAGATGCGTTTGACATCTAGATAATTCTAGTAACAGCCTTTGATATTTCTCATCAGAGGAATTTAATAGAGAATTTATTTTCTCTAATAGCAATTCTGACATTGTCCCCATTAAAGAGGGGTTCTCCTTTGAGCTATTTTATAAGCTCTGATACCAGTGATTTGCGGATCTAACCAATGCTCAAATAATCAAGAGGTTTTTGTTCCTCTTCAAGAACATATAAGAGATTATCAATTTCTTGTTCTATTTTATAGATTATAGTCTGAAGTCTATAAATGATATCCCAATAGTTGGGTGATTCTCTATCAAGACTATCTCTATAGACTTTCAGCTTTCTCAATTTTTCTCTCTCTTTTTGTAATTCTTTGCTAGTATTTTTACAGATAGCAACTAATTCAAGTCTGTCAACAATCGAAATTATGAATAGTAAATCGTAATGTTTACCTTTGAATCAGAGGATGAATGTTAACTCTGTATATATATTAAAAAAAAACTCTGATGGGCTCACCACGTTTCTAAAACTCTTATATAAATATTGAAATAGACAGCCAACTAAAATAGACAACAACAATATTATTATTATACATATGCAGACTCTGACTCTGACATACAACGACTTCAAAGAAAAATGGCTAGAAAATGCAAGGAGGGGGTACTAATGGTAGTGTTTTTGACAAGATGGGTAGATAGGAAGAAAAGAGAGAAAAAGTTGTGTAGAGAGGAAGAAAATAAATACACTAAGGTGTATGAGAAGTATTTTCACGAATTTGGAGTGTATGAGCATTAACCCTACTTTTTAATACAAGGCTAATATTTGAAAGTTTAGCAATGCCAATATAAGCATATGAGCCATATATACGTCAACTAGATATAAAATAGAAAAGTGACATCAATCAATGTTTTAAATACTGAAGCAAATAACTCATCAAGCACAATCCCTCCCTCCACTGCACAATAATCAAGTACAGTGGTATGACGTTTTGGATGATTGATTAACCTTTAAACTTTGCAAGTCTTTACTGTCGCAGTTATTTCTGTTTCTTTTAGCACAACCCTTTTTCTTTTCTTTTTTTGTTCGCTTCTTTTTATAAGCATTTCCTGTAAAACGAATGCCTAGACTTCTCCTCAGACCTCAGTGTTACTATAGATATCTAAATAAGCTTGTCTTGAAAGATTTTATACACACTCATCTCATTCAAGCTTCAAGCTCGAACTTCTAAATAGAGAACAACATAAAAGTAAATATGAAGACTAAATAGTTCCAGATTAGGCGAGATTGGAGTAATTATATTGTAGACAAAGCAAAGCATCAAATCCACTAGTATCTTTGATTAGCTATGACGTGCCACTTTAATCCCCATGGATCAAGATCCTCTGAAGTTAGATTTCTGCAGTTTTTGTAAATTTCTTAAAATCTTGGCCATCCCAAAAGTCCAATGGTTGATCAGTACGCCACATCATCTTGCATGACATTTTATTTTATACCACACAACTGACGGCAAAACTCTGTCTCTCAGTTCATCTTCAAGTGTACTAACTTCCTATTTCTTTACTTCTTCTGAGATCTTCTTCCCCATAAATGGAGTTTACTTGGTCTTGCCTTATTCTTTAGATCTAAGGATTTGTTAACATAAGTTATTTGGATTGCTGTTCACTTCACGATGCCCCTAACACATGAATAGAGGAATAATCAATTGACCCCAAATTCGTTTGTGTTCTGGTTCAAATTTGTTTTGACCCAGATTCATTTGGGATCTGATGGTTGCTGACCCAAACACATATCTTTAATGCTAACGTTTTGATCATTTTTCATAACTTAAATCACATATTCTTTGTGAATCATATATGAAAACCTTTATTTGTTTATAAAATAAAGGAAGGTGAACAAAATGAGATTGAAGATACCCAATTCAATCATGAGAGCAGATGAATATTGATCTGCTTGTGTTTCGTTGACGGAGGGCATCGATGGTTTTTTTTTTTGTGCGTGAAGAATAAACGGCGTAGTTATTATTAGTTAGGAAGAAAGGTCATAAAGTGTAATACCCCGAAAATTCAAATTATTTTCCGAGGACATTTTGGAATGATTTCGTGGTCATGGGAGGAAGTACGAAGCTTTGAGGAGTTGTGGAATTAGTTCGAACAATTTTTATTCGGAAACTGAACGTTGTAGGGGAGGTCAAAGAAGTTGATTTTTTATACGTACCTAATTTGGGAAAATTTCCTTCATGAAAGTTGTAGAGCTCGTCGATACGATCTCGTGCATATGTGGAACACAAAAATCGGAGTTCGTATGAATTAATTATGATTTTTAAAAAAAGTTTCCAGTTTAATATAAAAGCTTCCTTTTTTGGCAAATTTCCAAAAATACGGTCAGTTTCCAAAATTGGAAACTGAAACTCTTCTCTCTCTCTCCCGTGTCCGTGCCGAGCCGAAAGCAGGGACAAATTTCTCCGGCCAAGTTCTCCTCCATCCGGCCACCAATTCTCATCAAATTAATTCCATTGGCTTCGTATGGTCCTTGCGCACCCTTCTGTGGTGGCCTTGCACGGCGGCGCGGCCTGTATCGGCGGCGGCAAGCTTGTTTCGATTTGAGTTCGATTTTAGTCAACGCCAGTTTTCTCCTAGCTCCGGCCACCAAAACTTCCGATCCTTAGCTCTATGAACTCGCCTCGACTTGCTGATCATCATACCTGAAGGATCGCACCTGGAGTGACCGGTTTCACGTTCGTCGGAGCTCGACCGGTTTTCGATCCGAAACCAAAACCTTTCGATCGTGATATATCGAGTTGTAGTGCATCGTTTTGATTGATTCTTGAACCAGTGAGTTCGCCTTGATGTTCTTAACAACTCTCTAGAAGGAATCGAGGCCTGAAATTGAAGTTTTTAAGTCGAAATCGTGGCTCGCCGGTTTCTGGAAATTTTCCGGCCACCTTCAAACTGTTCTAGGTAATTTTCGACCACTTCCGTTCATTTTCTGACTTCATGCTAGTTATGAAAATTGTTGGGCTTGATGAGATGAAGAGGAGCAGCCTGGCCCCGACACCATTGGCGGTGGTCGGCGGCGGTTCTGTCCAAACACCGGCGGCCCTTTTCCGGCCACCTCCGGGGGTCAAAAATGTGATTTCTTTACATTTTTAGATACTACATTTCATTACGATCATTTCGATATATTATACGCATTTTTTGGATATCGTATGATTTAGTTATGAATTTTTACGGTTTCGATCGATTTTGATAATCCAATTAATGTTTTGTGAAGATCGGACCGTCCGATGGACTTGTAGTTTTGATATGTTGATCGTATGACTGTCCCAGTGACCATGTGTGGTCATGGGCGAAGATCCGACCGTTGGATCTTCGTATAATTGCTAAATAGTGATTCGGAGTGCGATTCGTGAGAATCCGACCGTCGGATTTTCATGAAACTTTGTGGAGATGTTTATAAGGGCGATTCAGGAAGATCCGACCGTTGGATCTTCGTGATAAATTAGGAGGATGATCCTAATGGTGATCCGTGAGGATCCGACCGTTGGATCATCATATAATTGCGATCTGACCGTTGGATCGTCGTTTAATATTGTTTATGAGTTGTTGACTAAGTAAAGATCATGTTGATTAGGTGATTGACGGTCTTCCTTAGTGGGCGGTTTGGTGTGTATTGTGAAATTGAAGACGCAGCGGGATTAGAGGTGAGTAAACCTCACGTGGTTCGTAATATCATATTACGAACCGATTACTTTTAATTAATTTATTTATGTGGTAATTGTGTGAAAGTATTTATGGAATAAATATTTGTTTTTAAATCATATGGACTTGATCAACTACGGTCCATAGGTAAGTAAAATGATTTTAATTATACAAAATGAATTTCACGATTTTTATGCTTGAATTATAGTTGGTATTAGTGATTATCCCTGAGCGAATGATTACGTATATATATATATATTTACGTGTATATATATTTGGAATGGTGTGACATTGAGGTGTTTGTGGAATTACGATAATTTGGTTGTGATGTGATATTGTCTTGGAAATTGCCATGATTATTTATGATAATGTTAACCGATAAATGTGTGTGATAATCATGTTGACCTTCTGAGTTGATTAGAGGGTAGAAATGTAGTGCTCTGAGGACGGGAGAGTCCGAAGAACGCCGGTTAAATAATAACCGAGATGTAGTGCTCTGAGGACGGAAGGGTCCGAAGAACGCCGGTTAAATAATAACCGAGATGTAGTGCTCTGAGGACGGAAGAGTCCGAAGAACGCCGGTTAAATAATAACCGAGATGTAGTGCTCTGAGGACAGGGGGAAGTCGGAAGACCGCCGGTTAAATAATAACCGAGATGACAGGCAACAAGGTAGTTAGAACTCTAACGTGTTGTTGGTGTTGGGTCCAAACAGTTGGGATGGACCAAAATTGTAGTATTGTGGGTAGAGAATTGTGGAAATGTATTCGTTGGGGATTTTCCGTGTTTTGTTTGATGTTTCCTTGCAGATGTTGAGATTGTTGGTTGTTTACTTGAATTAAATGAAATATGATTAAAATCAACAGTTCTTTCTTGTTTACTCATACGGGCTGTCATGGCTTACCGGGTTTGTGTTGTTGCAATCCCGATACACTATTCAAATTGTGTAGCGGGTAGTCCTGCAGGTCAGGAGGATCATGGCGGAGATCGTGCGGATTAGAGTATTGGTTTTAGTTTTACAGCCTTGTAAATTGTGAGGTGAGTGATGCTCAATTTGAGCTTTACAAATTTACTTTGTACAAGTGAGTTGTATTAATTAAACTGAGGTTTTCGAGATTTGAATTTTGAGTGGCGTGTGTTGTGGTGGTTTATTCATGTTTCGGATTTTGAATTTTTTATTCAAAATTCGGGGCGTGACATAAAGTCATCTCAGCTGATGTGACAAATTTACCAACCTTTAGATCACTCGGAGGATACAGATTTTATGAACTTTATGATAACTTCACGGCTCCTCACTAGAGGAGTGAGGAGCCGGATCCAACCCCCATATCCTCCACTAAAAGTAGAGCTGCCAATTTTTTCTTTAAAAATTGGAGAAATTATTGTTCTCTGTTCAGTGTCTTCTTTTTGGCATAGTCATTAGTCTTGACCAAGAAATACAGAGTTTGGAGGAGGGCCAGTAAAAACATTTGAAGGCTTTACTCTGTTACAGGCGGAGTCCAATTCATATTATGAATTGAATGGACCTATCAAATGTCGAAATGGAACTATGAAATGAAATTGATGCATATTAAAGGATAAAGTAATCCTATTCACAAATAATACTTATAGTTGACTGCTATAGAGCTGTAAAGGACTTCATAATGTAGACTAAGTTAGCACCAATAGCAATATCCTTCATTACTGCACTGCTGCCTAGACCTAGTCAAGGATACTTCAAAACTCATTTTTGATATAGCAAAATCAGAAGGGTAACACCATCAAAGAAAACAAACAATTAAGCAACAACCAAGTGAACAAGAAACTCTGTAAAAACCCAAAAGGGAGATTGTAGGAATAGATCACCAAAACTAAATGTGATGTCCTTTAGTTCCAGCTAGATTACGCACATTACCTGGCCAAAGCCAGAGATGAGCAATTAGTAGATGTAAGCAATTAGTAGATGTAAGCAATTATCAATCATTGTTTAGAACAATATATTGTAATAAAAAGTAAAGCATCAAATCTGCTCCTATCTTTCATTAACCGTGCCCAGCCACTTTAGGTCCCACAGCCTCACCCAAATTAACAAAATTTAAAATTTGGAGAAATTAGTCTTGATCTAGATATACCAACCTTCTGGATGATAAATAAACATTTGAAGCCTTTACTCTGTCAAAGTTGGGTCCAATTAATCTTATGAACTGAATGGACCTATAAAATGTTAAAATTGAACTATGAATTGAACCTGATTGCCTGATGGGTATTAGGGATGAAAACTTATTCACAACCAACTGCTGATCTTTCGTTCCTATCCAATACAAGCCTAATGAATAAGGGGTGTATAAGTGTATTACACTATATTCCCATCTTTTACACTTAAGATTGTACCTCTACCACTTTCCAGTTGTTCAATGAACTTTATTCATATCAAGTTCAGGTGTGGCGGCAACACCAATTTCAAATAGCATAATTTTGAAGCACAATTTAGATCGCACCTACTTGACTGGTAGTCATTGTCCAATCTAAACATCGTTTGATTCTATATTACATTAGTGGAGAAGAAAATGAAATTTGATGACTTTTAGTTCTAAATTACTCAGCCGCAGAGATGCCTAATGCAGTTCAAATTTGGACCAAACATAATTAATTTTTGATATATTAGACATTTCTAATTATGGCATATATACCTAAAAAGAATATCTTGTAGACTAGTTAAGCAACTACCGCACTATCCTTAATTCATTTGTTTGTCTCCCAGTGACACCAATATTCAAAAACATAAACCTAAAAGCTGCTCCCAACTACAAAGACCGTAGGATCCAAACCAATCAACGGTAATTGAAAAGAAATCTAACCAAGTTCACTTTCAGTACTACAATGAAGAGGGTCACTTTCAATACTACAATGAAGAGGGTCAATAGATCATTAAACAAATAATAAATACAAAAGTACAACTCTTATTGTAAACGTTTAATCATGCTTACTTATAATTCTTGAATCTCACCCAGAGAAACCGGCTACTTTTTTATAAGCAACTCTCGACCACTGCTTCACCTTCTCTTCGTCTTTCCCCAACGATTCATGCTCAGTTAAAGCTTCGTCAAAACTCTTGTTTTGATGTCGTACATCAGAGAGATCAACATAATTGGTAGATTTGTATCCCTGCTTCCCCGTGCATTGCAAAATCTTTGTCAGTTCATACAAATAAAGTGTTAAAAAAACATAGTTTTCTGACAGAACAATGACAGCAAACCTTGATTCTTCAATTGCAGTTAGCAAACTTTAAGAAATATCCTCCCCTTGTGTCATCCTCTAATGTTCTAATTACACTCGTGTTTTGCAATTCATGGTACAAATGGGATAGAAAGCTCCTATGAGAGTCTTCACCTTTAAAACTCAAAAATACATCATATATGCTTCCACTGAGTAAACATTTCAGCTGCAGGAAGAGACCAACAAAAAATGAAACAATAACAGTCAAGAAACCAACAAAAAGAAGCAAAGCAGAAATCAAAATGAAAAACACACCAAGGAATGGAAGGGAGAGACTTTGAAACCAAGCAACTTACAAGTCCGACAGCAGCTTGTCTTGTTGCTTCAAGTGCTTCAAAATCTCAGATGGAATTTGACATTATAGGCTCAATTTCAGTAGTCTATGCCTTGTTGCTTCAAAATCTCCTTTAGACATCATAAACTCAATTTCAGTATGTCTTACTTTACTGCACACATAGTCGGCTACTTGTTTAACAAGTGCAGAGCTAAAAGGAAGAAGGTGAAATAATCATCAGGTCAAATCCCGAAATCACAAGTATAATTGTTCTTAATTAAGAGTCTCATGCATTACTTATATTCTGGGTATGCAGCATATGCTATCCAGAGAAATTGGCCACCCTATTTAGGGGGGTGTATTCAATTAGGAGTCTATAGGATTGTTTTGTATTTTAAGAGTCCTTTAAAATCTCGTGGTATTCAATTCAGATTTTTAAAAGTCTTTTAAAATCTTGTGGTATTCAATCAAGATTTTAAAAAGTCCTTTTAAATCTGGTGGTATTCAAAAGCCCAACGATTTTGAAAGATTTTATTAGATACTTGATTTTGTAGGATTCTAAGGTGCTTGGTATAAATACCAAACCCTATCAGAAATCCACCCTCTAGACATGAGATTTTGACGTCTTTCTTTTTTCACTCTCACGCTCTGAAGATGAAAAGACGTCAAAGAGGGAAGACGAACTGACAAAGAGAGAAGACAACTTGACCTCAAGCTGACCTCAACCTGTGAATCTTGGTAGGAATTATCACTTGTTAAAAAGGTATTTTTGATATGCATGTTCAATTTTGATTGCAGTGGTTTTGGCTATTTTGATCAAGTTTCTGCAGACAAATGATTCTTCTTTTTGACATTGAAAGAACGTTTTTATTTGATTTGCTTAAGGGGTTTGATATTGGTGGTTGAAATTTTGGGGCTTTTTCTTTTTTAGGCTGAAATTTATGCTTGGCTTTGTATTGGATTATTGAGCTTTATAGAAAGAGAGATGTCCTTATTAGAAACTAGTCAAGTTATCCTTATTTGTACCAATGAGAACAACAAGGGTTAGTTAGCATTCAAAATATGTTGCTGCTCCTGAAAAGAATACGGATCTTGTTTTTGTGATCGGTGCAATTTGGCTCATGCAAAGTTGAGACGGACTTTACTGATGATTTTGTATCACTTTGTAGTTATCCATTGAGTGCTACATACTGTATCACAATGATTTGCCAGGCATATAGGCTTTCTCTAAACTTAAATCAAGTGGTCAACTGTTGGTGCATACACTGTTAGAAGTTACACAAAATGAGTACTATAAACTATCTCAGAATAAGCACATATAAACACATATACTGCAGATTGCAGATTAGGATTGCTGTTGTAGTCGCATCCTAGTTTAGGACTGCAAACCTATATCTATCCTAATGTCTGAAAATTAACATGAACATAAGATCAACTATGATAAAAATAGGATTGATATGTTGCTCTGATCCTAAGTTAGGATGCGTGAGATATTGCAATCCTATGAAACAGTAAGTACATATATATATCGCACCAAGCAATATAAATTGAAATCAAAGATAAAGAGATTGTAGAGATACTAACTAGATTCACTGCTCCTTGC
Organism: Rosa x damascena; assembly: GCA_001662545.1. Taxonomy (NCBI): domain Eukaryota; kingdom Viridiplantae; phylum Streptophyta; class Magnoliopsida; order Rosales; family Rosaceae; genus Rosa; species Rosa x damascena. Next base: position 19,145 of record LYNE01000068.1, read on the forward strand.
ATTGTTCTTCTCCTAGATTCACCCTTGATCTCATATTGTTAATGGGACAATTCGATTGAGGTGTGGTGCTCTAGCAGGGATCAATGCAGGCGTTGTTTATCCTTTATATCAGACAAAACAGTTATGCAGTTCCATCCATTAAGGAACTGCTGCATAACTTCCTTATCCTTGTCAGATTGGATTGATATTGATAACCACACCATTTGAAATTCAAATTCGAACAGATTTCAATATATATAAAACTATTTTCGATTACAAGTTTATATATACAACGTATTAGTATTTATTTGAACTCTAAACTTCTCAAAAATATCAGCTTAACTAGACAATGCTGATGTCTAGTTCTAATAAGGCTTTACATACACTCGCTAGCTAGCTTTAGAATTATGCCATTTAAATCCATATATAAATATATGGAGCTCCCCTGGATCAACATATATATATATATATATGCATTCTTGCACTCACTTGTGGGATGACCTCAGATTGTAGATTGCTATATAAGAAGTCCTAGTTAATTAAGTTGAAACTCGAGTTACAATGAAAGCCTCCCTTGAAGCAGTCATTAGAATTGTATGTTGCTATTTGCTAGCTTTTACCATAATAAGGTATCTAGCTAAGTGATTTCTTTTTCATTTATTTACACCCTAGTTTTCTTCTCTTTCAAATTTCGACATTGTCTTTTCTCCAGCTGATATAACAAGCTGGGTGCTCTTATTCCATACATTGTAATTTTATCTAACTCTGGAGAGATTTACTTTGCAGGAGAACCGCATACCATCAGTTTCTTTTGTCTTTGGGGAGCTATAGCCTTTGGTCTTTGGAACTTAATTTGAGGTACACTTTGCTTCAGTTCATGAATTTTAACAAATGATTGTGAGGATGTCCTCCACCATGCATGTATTGCATCTTTTAGCTGTAATTTTACTTCATTTGGTTTGTGTGCGGCTCCCTATTTATTGAGGAATGTGATTGAGAGAATATTTGGTATCTTTAAATCACGGTTCACAATTTTCAAAACCGCACCTCCATTCCCATAACAAACACAAGCAGAATTGGTGTTAGCTTGTGCTAGACTACACAACTTTCTTCGCAAAGAATGTCGTGAGGATGAATTTCCTGTTGAACCAGAAAACGATTCATCATCTCCATCCTATCTAGATATGGAAGATGAGAATCTTGAACTACTTTCTCAATGTCAACAACGACAAAGAGCGGAGGCTAATGCTTGGAGGCTTACTATTGCTGAAGCTATGTGGGAGGATAGACCGCGAAATGATGATGATAATGGAAGTCAAGAGAATAACAATGATACTCAAGACAATGAGAATGAGAATAATGAGGAACATATGGATGACGGGGAACAAGAAGGTTATGATGATAATGAAGTTGGAATGGATGAGTATGCAGCTTTCTAATGTACATTTTTAATTGCCTTTGCATTTTTCATAATTTATTCCTTTGGTTGTCTTTACATTTTTCCTAATCTATTTTGACATACATAATTTATTTTTATGGAACTTTTTTTTTCAAGTTATAATAATTATTGTATTATGTTTGTCCAAAAAATTATAGTATTCCATTATGTTCTTTATTCAATTATTGTTATAAGGACAATCCATGTACTTATGAAATCCAAACAAATCTAAACAAATCTTGCTAATATAATACATTAAAATCTGTTTAAATCCGTATGGAATTAAAACAATCCGCGGATTCTGTAGAATCTACGAAAATCCACGGATTATAAAAAATCAATTAAAATCATTTAGAATCTGGATTGAATACACCCCCCTTAAAGCAGATCTCCAGTGTCGTGCCTTCTCTCTGCATGGCCCAGATTTTCATACTTAGTCAAGGTTGTTCCCTATTGCTATCGTACATCAAACAAATCTATTTCATAAAAAAGTGGTAGAACTTCTACATATCCAAACACAATGTAGAACAAGCACAGGTTTGCAAGAGAACAAACATAGCAATCTGGAAACTTCAATTGCAATTGGGTTCTTTGGAGAAATATCGGTCCCTATGTCAAGCCCTCGGTCATCCATGAATGTTGTAATTCCTCTGTTTTCCAATTCATGGTATAAATAGGAAACGATACCCTTGCAAGTGTCTTCACACCTGAAACTTAATCACACACCATACTTCCACCACCAAGGAGTTTGATGATGATTCGGGTGATGAAGAAGGAGATGCAAGGGCTATATGGGAGCTCCTGGCCATTGAAAACCACCAAAAAAGAAAATATTCTACGGAAGAATCACGAAATGAACAATGATTGAGAAGTGTATATACACGACATATGCCGGCCATAATCAACACATAAAAAACCATATCATTTTGTCGGAACAGCCCTAGCAGTGTTAACCCCTAGGAACACAGCAAGCCAAGCTTCACCGACAAACTAGTTCCAGGCTGAAACATGCCTTGACGCGCCGACACGCGCGACCCAAATTCATCTCCACAGAAATGACCAAAAGCCATCAGACTGAAGCATATCAGTCCCACATCGAAAACAAGAGTGAGGCAACTCACTATTTCACCTATAAAAGGTCTACTCCCCTCCCTTTATTAAATTCATTCACATAAGATAACCATCGACCGTTATACTGTCAACACATACATTATCTAACTTCAGCATCGGAGGAGCGAAGACTGCCAACCGCAGTCTCCCCTCTTGACGCCGTTACATTTATATTGACAGGTAGAGGAACATCAGGAACCCAGCACATATCGGAATATTGGAACCCTCATCCAAGTTGTCGGAGACTGACATCAGGTGGCGGTATTCCGAGCATTAACATTGGCGCAGTCTGTGAGAATCTCTACACCAATCAACACTTACGATCATCATCTAAACACCCCCAGGGCACCCCCAACACAATCTACCGTGGAACACCAAACCACCACAATCCGTCAGGCACCAGGCCGGAATCTCGCCGCCATGCTGGAATTAACTTTGGCAGATTTACACGAGGCAAACAGAGAGCGAGAAAAGGAGCGACAAGAAAAGGCGGAGGCCCAGATTCAGGTGGCGACACTATTGATAAAATTCGACGAGCTAAAAAAGGCACTAAGAACAAGTGCACACCCGGCCCAAAGTGAGCACTCGCGGAGCACCAGACTCAACCCAAGTAGAGGAACAAGGGCAGCCCCAAGACCCGTAATCATAATGAACATACTACTACATCCACCATAACTGGCGGGACTAGAGCCAACTCCACCTCCACTTTTGGTATAGGAGCAGGTGGCAAACTCACAACCATAGTACAACAACTCATTCATTGCAGGCCAACAAAGGGGGACGAGAAACACACCAATCCACCGACAACAGGTGGTCGTACCAAATTAGCCTCCCCCCAGGTCAACGGTTGACGCTACAGCCCTAATTCTCGACAAAATGCGGGAACTAGAAGAAAGGCTATTTAGAGCTTAAGCAGGCAACCTCTAGCCAACTCAGAATCCACTTTTTGCCACATGACTGGGCCCATTTACCGCCAGAATTTTGCAAACCGTCAGACCCACATATGCTAAAACTCCCAAAATAGCCCAATTTAGCGGGTCGACAGATCCATTCGTGCACATGGACACATTTAAAAAGGTCACTAGCAACAAAGGGTTTGATGACGCAACTCTTTGCCACCTCTTCAGTGAAACGTTGGACAACGAGGCAATGAGTTGGTTCTTTGAGTGCCCCACAGGCTCCATGGACTCATTCTCAGCTTTATCCAATACATTTCTGTCACGATTCATTCTCATGACGGACGGATATCACAATTCAAGTCAACTATTCAGCGTCAACCAAGGTACCGACGAATCATTGAAGGCATCATCAAGATGTCAGGATCTAGACAAAACAATGGCACATATGACTACGTCATGGGTGAGGCTGTCTTGCATGCCCAAGCTGAAAACATCACTAACGGCGCAACCCCATCACCAACTAAAATGCCCCCCAAAACATCCCAAACTACAGCATGCCAACAAGGAAACACCACCACCACTACCCCAATCATTATTTCACCATCAAATGACAAGAAAAGGGAGTGGCAACAAGGCAACTTCCAGGACAAGCGGCAAAGGGATCAACAATACCACAACAGGGGAAGCAGATCTTTCCACAATGATCGCCGCGACAACCGCAACAATAAGCCCACCGCCAACACCCAGAAATTTAAGGTTTTTTCAATCCTAACGGCGTCATATGCAGAAATCTATGATCAGTGTAAGGATCAGATCCCACCACCACCCCCAAGAAAATACCCTAGGTAGGAAAACCCAGAAACACCGGCAAATGGTGCAAGTACCATGAAGATAGCGGCCATAACACCAGTGATTGCAACTCCCTCAAAACCACAATCGAGTCGTTATACCGTGACAGAAAGTTGGAATAGTACAAGGTACAATAGCCACCACATGTTATCTGTAACATAGAACCAATGCGGCGGATCAACACCATTGATGGCAGCGCTTTTATAGGCAACTTATCACATAAGGCAAGAAAGCGCTATGAGCACGCTAACCACTCAAAGGAGATATTTAACATCCGCTATGATCGATATGCAAAAATGGCCAAAACAAGTTGGGAACCAATAAATTTCTCTGAGGAAGAAGAGCGAGGCATTCATGCACCCCATGACGACCTATTTCTGGTGGATGCTACCCACGACAAGTGGTCCGCCGGACGGGTACTAATAGACAGTGGATCGGCCGTCAGCGTCATATTTAACGGATGTTACAAACAGCTACAGCGCAACCAAAAGCTCCTACAAGACCACGAGCCGTTACTCAGTTTCTCCGGCGACATAACCCAACCTCTGGGGTTGGATTATATGCTCCTATCCATTGGGACGGCCCCATGCACAGCAGAAATACACACCGAGTTCATTATAGTGGATTTCTTTAGCTCCTACAATGCCATTATAGTCGCTCCGCTCTTAACAAACTCAAGTGCATCATCGCTGGGTACATGCTACTCATGAAGTTCCCCACCCCCAATGGCACTGGATCTGTCAGGGGAAGTCAATCAGTTGCACGTGAATGTTACACAACAGCGGTGTCAAAGTCAAGAAGCCGCCATGAAATCTTAGCGATAGCCAACACACCCTATTTGACGGACAAAATCGATGATTCCAGGGATGACGAGGAAAAATACTACAAAAAAGAGCCCGTCAACCCAGAAACATCTCTCAAAGTTGTTAGCATATCCGACGAACACCCAGAGAGAACCATACTCATAGGAGCCCAACTCTCCCCAAAGATAGCGGCAGAACTCAACCAGTTCCTTAAAGAAAATGCCGCGGTCTTTGCATGGTCGTATACCGACATGCCAGGAATCTCTCCAGACATAATCACACACAAGCAGAAATGACGAGCATTCGATAAGGAGAGATATCGGGCCATCAGGGAAGAGGTAACCAAGTTACAAGATATCGGGTTTATCCGTCAGGTCCACTACCCGCAATAGATCTCCAACTTGGTACTGGTGAAGAAGCCCAACGGGAAATGGCGGATGTGCGTCGATTTCAAAGGCTTGAACAAGGCATGCCCAAAGGACAGCTTCCTACTACCACGCATAGATCAACTTATCGACGCCACAGCAGGCCATGAACTCCTCAGCATGATGGATGCCTTCTTCGGATACAACCAAATAAAAATGCACCCGCACCCCAGAGACCAGGAGGGAACAACTTTCACCACCGACAAAGGTCTCTACTACTACAACGTCATGCCTTTCAGCCTCAAGAATGCTGGCGCCACATACCAACGACTGATGAACGCAATGTTTGTAGAGCACCTAGGAAAAATCATTGAGGTAAATGTCGACGACATGCTCGTCAAAAGCATAAAGGCTGGCGGGCATATAGCCAACCTTCACATCATCTTCGCCGTACTGCTGGCATATGGCATGCATCTAAACCCGGAGAAATGCTTCTTTGGAGTCACCGCCAGCAAGTTCCTCGGGTACATTGTTAGTGAACGAGGAAATCGAGGCAAACCCCGACAAAATACAGGCAGTCATAAACATGAAATCACCGGAGAAGAAGGTTGAAGTGTAGAGTTTACAAGGAAAGTTGACGACACTCTCCCGATTCATTTCTAGACTCACCGACAAATGCTTGCCATTCTTTAAGGCAATGAAGGGGTCACATTGCAAAGTAATTGATTGGACATCCGACTGTGAAGCAGCATTTCAGGGTCTTAAAGAGTACCTGTCTTCTGTCCCACTACTATCAACCCCGGTACAAGGTGAGATACTATACATCTACTTAGCGGTATCCAAGTCCGCCATCAGTTGCGCCATTGTACGTAGAGAGGCAAAAGAAGAACTACCTGTGTTCTATGCAGGCAGAGGTATGAATGGAGCTGAAACCAGATACCTTCCACTCGAACAACTGGCGCTAACACTCATCATGGCCGCTAGAAGGTTGTGCCATTACTTTCAAGCACATACAATCCATGTCCTCACAAACCAACCGCTAAAGCAAGTACTACAAAGTCCGGAGCACTCTGGGCGCCTTACTAAGTGGGTAATCGAACTCAGCGAGTTCGACATTGACTACAAGCATAGGACTGCCATCAGAGGACAGGCCGTCACCGACTTCATAGCAGAGTTCACTGAACAGAAACCAGAGCAAACACCTGACATGATACCAGCAGTTAGCACTCCACAGTAGGAGGCCACACAAAGGGAGACCCGTCAAGGTGGAATATCTTTGTGGATGGCTCGGCTTGCTCTAAAGCATATGGTGCTGGCATCATCCTCACAGGACTAGGGGGACTTAACGTAGAGTACGAACCCTTAAGTTCAACTTCAAAGCCTCCAATTACATGGCGGAGTACGAAGCACTTATAGTAAGATTGCTATTAGCCATTGTTGCGGGGAATAAAGTGTCGACATCTTCAGCGACTCGCAATTAGTAGTCAACCAGGTCAACGATAATTTTCAGGTCAAAGACAACAATTAGCGGCATACTTAGGTTACGCCAAAACCTTGCTAGGCAGGTTCAGTTTCTTCAACATCACACAAATATCTCAAGAGAAGAACGCCAAGGCAGATTCTTTGGCACGTCTAGCAACAACTCAACCATACCAAAGCCCATCCGACACTCAGGTGGAAATGCTCGATAAGACTAGCATTACAAAAACTCTAGCAAAAATCTACACAATCGAGGTAGGCCCAAGTTGGATGGATGAGATACTGCTGAAATACAAACATGACGGCACGCTACCATCAGACAAGATCGCCGCAAGACGGCTAGTACGAAGAGCGACACGCTACAACATCCAAAATGGCAAGCTATACCACCAAAGGTTCACACATCCCAACCTAAAATGCTTAACACTGGAAGAAGGAAGACAAGTCTTGACCAAAATACATGCTGGAGAGTGCGGCAACCACTCAGGAGCCAGATCACTCACCAACCACACCATGTGCCAGGGATATTTTTGGCCGTCATTAGGGGATGACGCCAAAGAGATATCGTGATCATGTCACAAATGCCAACAATACGCAAACCTCCCACATGCTCCGGCGGAACTGCTATCTATCATCATCGCACCATGGATCCACTCAACCTGGGGTCTCGACATCGTCGACAAACTGCCAACCGCTAAAGGTCAATTCAAGTACATAATCGTGGCCATCGATTACGACAATCAGTGGATAGAAGCTGAACCATTAACGGCCATCACGACCATTAAAGTCCAGCATTTCCTCTGGAAGAACATCTACTGTCATTACGGGGTTCCCGATACAATCATTATGGACAATGGAACACAGTTCAACAACGAAGAACTCATCAGCTTCACTGCCAACCTGGGCACCAAAATGTGTTTTGCTTAATTAGCACATCCACAAACAAACGGTCAAGTTGAGGCCGCCAAAAAAATAATCAAGAAACTGCTCAAAAAGAAGTTGGAAGATAAGAAGGGCTTATGGGCTGAAAAGCTCCTTAAAGTCCTCTGGGCCATCAGGACAAAACCAACATCAGCTAATAATGAGACCCCTTTTTGCATGATGTTTGGCATAGAAGCAGTCCTCCCCATTGAGGTAACCCAACCGACGGCCAGGGTTGACGGTTACAACACGACAACAAACATTATCGGAGTCAATCTCGAAAAAGACCTACTGGAAGAAAAATGAGGCATGGCACACCTACAAAACTTACAAAACAAGCAGCGAGTGTCCAGTTTTTACAACAACCGTGTGAAAATCAGGAACCTTCAACTTGGCGATTGGGTAATGAAAGAAGTCATACCGCCACCAAAGGCACTTCGCACAACCTGGGAAGGACCTTACCAAATAATAGAAGTCGCAAGCCCCGACACATTCTACTTAAAAACCAAGGACGGCGTCACATCCACCCATCTTTGGAACACTCAACATCTCCGCTACTACTACAAGTAGCATGACCATCTTCCCTTAGCTAATTTTTGCAAAGTTTTGCTAAGAAAAGCTACCCCACGGGTACTAATTTTTGTAAACCACTGGTATCAACCAATCGTCAAGGAAACCAGGAATTATTCAAGCCATTGTCTGCAAGAATCTTGTCAAAGTCAAGGTAGCCTTTCTCCTTGAGTTGGTTGAAGTTGGCGGCAGCACCTTGCTTACCAGCATCCGTCAGAAGTGCTGTAAACTCCGAGGATTTCTTGAAAGCGTCCACCGCTTCCACGCAAACTTTGGCTTTCTCATCCTCCGCCATCTTCTCCTTCTCCTCACGGCTGGCCGACTGAAGATCCGCCAGCTCTGTTTCCTTTTCGGTTAGTGCCTCTTGCAGCTGTTTGACAGTATCCTCCCTCTCAGTCTTCTCCTCCTTCAGAGCCTCCAGCTCAGCATTTAGATTAGAAATTGTGGCGATATCGGCAATTGTCTTGTCAACCGCAAGCTTGAATTTCTCTCTCACATCAAGGAGCGCACTGTCCTTGGCGATATCCCCCTCTATCATTTTCTGTTTCTCCCGTTTCGCCGCCAAATCCCGCCCTACTTGAAGAAGTTCTTCCTTTAATCTACGTTTCTTCGACGAGCCCTGGTGCAGGTACAACTCGTGCGCACTTTTCAAAATCAGGTCTAGGGATGTCTCTAGCTTGGACACAGCTGCAGGACGAGGAACTCTCGCCTCACCGCCAAATCCAAGGCGCTCACACACCTGGTACAGAAATCCCTACTGACTAACAGGAGCGCTTTGCACCAACCCAAGCACCGGGTTGTCGGAAGCAAATCCCCCGGTACAGACACTTTGGCCACCGCCAAAGGTCATGCGTCTCTCTCTAACTTTTGTCCTCTTTGACTGGTCAAAAGGCACAGTTGCCTCTACAATCTTCCTATTCTGCTATCCGACGACTCCCCCATCAGACTGAGCACCAGTGCTCCCGCCAACATCCTGCCTGACACCTTTGCTGCCTCCTCTATCCGCCTTTTTCTTCGTCCTCTTCTCCCTATCCACTTCCTTCCCCACCACCGGGACATCATCCGCCTTCGCCGCATCCCGTCCCTCACTGACGGTACTTGTTTTCTCCTGTGCCTTACTAGCAGGACACTCGAGAACGAGCCCAGTCTCTTCATTCTCTTGCTCATCCTCGCATGCCACATCTTTCCCCTGGTCACCGGCTTTCTTCTTCAACTTGGCTCGGTTGGAGTGTAGGGGAGGCTCCAAAATTTTCTCCTCCGACCCCTTCGTCACTGCCATCGTCTTCGGGTTGATAGTCTGTTTCCTCACCTTGGTGGCCTCCTCAATCATAAAATCGACATAGTCTGTGATACCGCCGATATCCGCCATGGCTTTCTTCAAGACTTCGTCAGTTCGCTTGTTTGTTCGGATTTCTACTCTAAGACGGAGACGACCAAGGACACAGTTCAATAAACATAACGCAACAAAAGTAACACTCATACGAAAAGTCCTCGCTTACCTGGTTCGCGCGTTATGTTCAGACGAATCAGCAGGGATGTAACATCCCGTATCTCAATTTACCGGTTTACTAGTCATTTGGACGGTACACCACAATTACTTTCACTTTTCACTCTGTTTCGATACTTTGAGTGGCCCTAAAAGTTGACTTTTTATTTGGGTCAAAATTTGAGAAAATTCTCTGTATGAAAGTCATAGAGGACGTTAAACCGAGCGCGTGCATATGTGGTTTCATAAAAATCGGAGTTTGTATGCGAAAGTTATGGCAAAAATACTAAATTTACAGTTCACGGTGACTTTCTATATATATAGAAAGTTACCAGGGTAA
>LYNE01000068.1:39143-85951 GCA_001662545.1 Rosa x damascena
GCAGCTTCAAATTCTGTATGCAGATTTAATATTGATGGAAGCCTTGTTGCATTGAGGAAGCCATGCTGGAAATTTGTTTGAAGTTGTGCACTTTAATGAACTATTTTAATTTTAAGTTATTTGTTTCCGTTGGAGACTTTCAATTCATTTTAGTTTATTGCAAATTGATGCAGCTGCATTGTTCTGGATGGACTATGGACAATCTATTGCTTATTTTTATTTGTTGCAGTTTGCTGGAATATGTATAATTGTATATTGTTGCATACTTGCATCTTTGCATTGTTCTACAGTTTTGCTTTGATAGTTTGAGTCTTTGAGAATTGTTGGAAATTGCTGATTTGCAATTATGATGTTGAATTGTTGATTGTTATATATGTAGATAATGTTGAGCGTGAATGAGTGAATAGATTGTGGTATTGTGCAATGTTGAGTGTGTGTCTGGAAAACAGGAAACAGGAAACTAAAAATGGCTGGAAAGTGGTATTTCATGCCAAACTGACAGTTTGGTTAACATAGGAACCGAGGAACCGTAGAACCGAAGAACCGAACTAGGAATCGAAAACCGAGGAACCGTAGAACTGAAGAACCGAATTAGGAACCGAAAACCGACCCGTACATAGTCGGTTCGGTTCTACCTCGGTTCTTGATCCCAAAAACAGCAAATCCGAACCGATAAGCAATAGTCGGTTTCGGTTCCGGGTTGAGTACTGCAAACTGCAGAACCGACCCGAGGCCAGCCCTAGATTGCACATTGAGCTTGTAAATTGGTTTTTTGTTCAAAGGGGATTAGCAAGAAGGACAAGAAGCAAGGACATGAGTCAGGTCTTTGAATCGAAAATCAGAGTAACACAGAACGACCCGGCACTGTGATAATCAATCAGTTGTACTCGGATAGAAAACTAACAGAAACTAAGGAACCACTAATCTCCAATCAAACTAACTGAAATCAAAGACAGAGCCGAAAAACTAATCAAGCATTGAAGAACAATCAAATACACAAAGAAACACAGTAAACGAACAAGACATCAGACCGGCAAAACAATGAAGAGAGCATGAAATAAAGGTGTTCCGATTTTGAGCCAATATAGGCATAGGAGCCAGAAGCCAACAGAATACAAAATGCTAATAGAAAACCAAATTCTGAACTCTTTGTAATCAAATAGAAACACTAATTAAAACCCACCAAGGCTAGAATTGTAAGAAACCTCCTCTCCCATCAACCAAAAATGTTACCAATCAATAATCAATGAGTCATCAAACTACTCACCATCAAGTACAATACCACAAACAGTACAGCAAAGATTTCAACTTTCCCACAATCTTTAATAAGGAAAATCATAAATCATAAGCAAGTGATTGATCATAGAGTTACTAATGAATCATAATAATGATTGATCACATATTCGAAGAAGCATAGAAAACATATTATAAGCAAGTGAAGAGAGAGAGAGAGAGAGAGAGAGAGAGAGAGAGAGAGAGAGAGTAGAAAGTACCTTAACTAATCAGCAGACAACTCCTCCGTCAGAGGAGGAAGGGGACGACGGAGTTGAGCAAGAGCGGGTAACCTGCACGCGCCGAACCGGAGCGTTAAGTAGTGCAGCCAGTCCAATGCGTCTGCGCGCGAATGACTCTGCTCTGGCTTCGACTGGGCCGTAGTTAGGGTGTTTGCATCCCCGCACGGCCCAACTCATGTGGGTGACTCTAGACGAGGCCCACGTTTTGAAATAATATATCCTCAATGTGATGCTGCATACAAACTCCGCTGAACGAAAGTTGGTTGCCTCAAGTTAGTCCAGAACACTGGTTTCTTAACCGGTAAAACGATTCTAATGATTCTACATTTCTACCATCAAGCTAGCGAGAAAACAAAGTAATATCATATTTTGATACTCTAATCGTTTCATGTTAACACTTCAATTTTGTGATCAGGTACATCTCAAAAGGTTTTATATATATACACAAGCATTAAACATGTCTTGATATTTCAATCTCCATTGATAGATTGCAAATGAATCATGGATTTGATTGAAGAAAATTTAATTTCTTCATTTTGTATCAGACTACCAATAGAATTTTCTGAATATCGCTCAAATATAGATATCATCATGTTACAAAACCATAATACTACTATTTTTTTTTTTTTTTTGTTTATTTTTGTACTAAAACATTATCATGTTACAAATATACCAAAGAGGAGAATGTTTTTGTAGTCAATATCACAAAAATAACTGATTTGCTGTCATATGATTTCTACAAGTAAAAAACACTCATCTTTTGTAGAATTGTAACAATATACTGTTGTGGTCGTGTTGCAAAGCTAAAAGAGACAAATTTCCACGATTTCTAATGAACTTGCAGGACAAATTGGCCAAGCCAAATACGGTATACATAGGAAACAGGACAATCAAAACAACCACACACTAACAAAATTCAAAGCTCAAATCGTTTATGTCAATTTATAAAAAGAAAGAACATTTACTAACTTGAAAGATATAGTTTTATAACATTCATGTAACATTATTAAAAGCCATAGATGAATCTTCTTCTCGACCATTAAATTCTCTCTCTGTTACTTCTATGAGCTAGCATCGCCTTTAATTCAGTTTGAGTCCGTTCCCATCTGCCCGGACTGAGAATTGCGAGAAAAAAAGCTATAGATCAGAATGGATAAATGAACCAATAATATAATATATCTGAATACATATGCAGCGTATCACAAATTAACCGAATGACGTATACCTTATTTATCTGCAATTTGAATTCTTATAGTAAATGGACAACAAATTCACCAAGATGCATGCATGAATGTCCCCATGAAATGTCTATGTTTTATGTTTTTGCAGAAATCTATTATCGGCATCAGTAGATTACTAAAATGAGAGAATGAGTGATCATATCATATTAATTATTAATGAGAAAGGAAAAAGCTAGTTACAATTTCTGGGTAGATCATTGAACTAGATGGACAGAGAAGCTCTATATTACCAAAACACCTTTTCTAAACAACGAAGGCCAACCCTGGCAGCCTGGCTGTCATTTCAAGTTTATTGACTAATTGACTAATATAACACTTTAAAGATGAGAATTGACAGGGATAAATTCATCATTCTGGATGAACTAATCGGATTTATGGGCATACTAAATATGTCCTTTGATACGTACATATATATATATATATATAAATATATATATATATATATATATATTTATAGTTTATGACATGGAGACATACCTCATATGTTTTGGAAAGTGTGAGCGACGTGCTTTACTGTCGATCCATAGTGTGCCCATATGTCGGTAATCATTTAGTTGGACTTGGTTGCTGCTGTTGAAGTCAGAAGTAGAGATTGAAAACTGGGGGCAGCCAGAGACATGCAAGTGTTCCAATGAAGGGCACTCGATTTCTATATCAATAGTACTGCTGCTAGTACTGGACAACCTTGTGAGCTTTGGAAGAAGTTTTAAAACCAAGTTCTTCAACTGTTGAAGAACGATCTTTTTGCTCTCTGTTTTCTCACTTGCTTCAATTATTCTGTCCAAGCTATCGCAACGCTCTACCCTAAGTTCTTCCAATTGCAAAAGACATAGAGCTACATCAGATGTGAAGAGATATTCCAGTTTCGGGCAATAAACCAAGGAAAAGATTTTGAGACTCTGGAAGATTCCAGATGGAGCAGGACCATCCCATATGTTTATTAAGCCGTCCATGTCTCTCAATGAAATCATTCTCAGCTTCGCCAAGACAAGGTGTTGTGGTTCATGCCCTTCAAATCCAAACACATATTTCATTCCCGATAACGCAACACAAGCTAGATTTTTCAGACTGTGTAGTCTGTGCAACAACTTTGACGATAAAAGCGGTTTCACCAAACTAAAACAATCATCCACCATCAATCTCTTAAGATTACGTAGAGAGCCAGGTGGTAATTCACCGACACATAGCTCCACCAAGAGATTCCCGGAGATTACCAACTCTTTCAAGTTCTCAAACACAGGTTCATTTGACACCCTAGTCCATGTTATTGTGTTGAACAACACTTTGGCTTTGTCATATTCGGAAGAACCTATACGCAGATACTTGAGTCCATGTAATCTCCCACGGTCGTGTTCCTCGAGAAGGTTAGTTAAGCCATGGCGACCTCTGTACCATAAATCCTCTGTTCTTTCTGTCACCACACTGCTGAACCAATCGGGTAAGTCATTCATGGTTTCGTCCATGGTCAATGTTCTTGAACAACGATTTGGAAAGCCATCGTCATAAATGCCCCAATTGCCCGAAGTGGGTACTCTGATTGTGCCGTGTCTTTGGATAATTATATAAAACCTGTCCCAATTTGGATTGAACTCAATGTTTTGAGGCAAGCATTCTGCACCACATACGGCAACCTGCAGAGTGTTTAAACTTGACAAGCCAATTAACTCATCAAAGCTAGCATTCTCAAATTTACTACCCCACTCGCCAAAATAACATCTCATGTACAGTTCTTCCAATCTATACAACCTTGATATCACTTGAGAGGGAACTGTCTCAAAACAACTTTCAGTCAAGTCCAACATTCTTAAATTCGTCAAATTTCTAATCCCACTTGCAAATTTCTTAATAGAGTAACAGCGTCTCATACTAAGAATGTCAAGCTTTTTCAGTTTTCCAAGTATGGAAATTTCAATCATGGACTTGCAATCATCTAAATACAAAGCTTGGAGGTTTGATAGGAGACTCAATGATTGGGGCAGTGCTAGAACACTAGTGAGGCCAAGATCTAAGACCCTTAGCTCATTTGCACTTTGGATAAAGTTTTCTGGAATCTCAGTTAAATCAGCATTCTCTTGTAGCAATAAAATCTGGAGTTTTGGACCTACCAACTCTTCAGGTAGCTTGCGAATTTTGTTCTTCATTAGTGAGATTGCAGAGTAGCCTTCATTTAATCGACGTGACCAATAATTTAAACCACAGCCAGCTTTTACCAAAAACCCATGCCCATCTTCATATTTTGCAATTGTCATGGCTGTATCCCGGATGACATCATGCATTCTTACACATCCATCTTTTTCACTATCCAAAAGCAATCTACAATTTTTAAGGTACACGACCACTGATTCTGCTCTCTCTCTGGCTTCTTCGATTGTGTCAGCATCTTGAAACAATCCTTTCCCGATTGCATACCTGAACAAGGTTTCTATTGGGATGTCATGGCCTTCTGGAAATAGGCAACAGAGCAAGAAGCATGACTTGGAATCTTCATCTTTCAAGTAATCAAGGCTTAATTTTATACATCGGAAGGCATATCCCTCTTCATCAACGATTGCATGCGACCACTCTAGTCTTCGAGCTGCTTCTTGCCATTCCACCAGGTCTTTATGTTCGAGTGCCCTTGCAACTCTTACCAGCGCAATGGGTAGACCCCTGCATTCTCCGGCTACTCTGCTTGCCACATCCTTAAAAGTGGTCGATTCAAGAATCTTCTTCTTCGCTACCCCTGCATTTCTCAGAAACAGGGTCCAAGAATCTTTTTCTGAGAGAACGTTGAGGGGGATCTTTTCTTGGCAATTCATGGAATCACAGACATGCAATCTCCTTGTGGTGAGTACCACTTTGGACTTGCACTTTTGAAGCTCCTTGTATTTGGGAATCCCTATGCTTGACAACTTTGTTATCTCCCAAACATTGTCCAAGATTATCAGGAGTTTTTCTCTTCTCATTATCTCCTTATGCAACGTAGCGGCTCTTCCATCTTCTGTCTTCTCTTTTAATTCGAAGCCCAGTAGCACTGCCAATGTGTCTTGAATTTTGCTAAAGTCGAGGCTTTGGGATAGCGCAGCCATAATCCAATGGTTAAAAGTACCATTTTTGCAGGCTTGTGCAGCTACATGTCTCAACATGCTTGTCTTTCCAACGCCGCCCATGCCATAGACACCAACGGCAGTGACTGTATTATCCTTTAATGCCTTCATGATCGTATCCATGGTTTGTCTTGTTGCTTCAAATACTTCAAAATCTCCAGCGAATGACACATCTTTGAACGGCACATGGATATCTTCAGAAATTGCTTCAAATACTTCAAAATCTCCAGCGGATGACACATCTTCGAACGGCACATGGATATCTTCAGAAATTGTAGACACAATTTTAATGTTTCCCCACAACCTAATAGTCCATTTCAAATGATCAAATAAATCAGCAATATAAATATTGAAAATACAAGTAAGAACATGCTACAAGGTACTGTAATTTATTGTACAACTATTGAGGTGCAACTATTGTCATCCTACTAAACTTTTTGTTCGCTCTACATACTATTTTTACCTTAGCTTCTTATAATTTTTAAATTATAATTTACTTAGTTTTTCTGTTCATACTTACTGAATTACTATTGGGTGTAAAAAAAATTACAACCACAAAGAAACGAAAAATCACCATCTCATTTGTTCGGTGGAACTTGATTTACTGAAAATTAAAGAGCCACTCGGTAGTCCTCTACCAAATAGTCCCTTAAATAATGATGTTTTGATAAAATCATCCATAGTGTTTTAGCAAAACTTAACGAATAATACAAAGGGGAAATGATCATTTACCCAACTTTAGCTTAAAAATTGCCCACTTGCCCCACTAACAGTTTTTTAACCCCATTTACCCAAAAGACTCTAAGGGATTATTTCCCTAATACCCAATTAATTCTTTTTTTATTCTTTTTATTTATTTTTGAGACTTTTTTATCCTCTCCTTCTTTCTCACTTAGAGAGAGAAGTCATCCTCCACCTTGCTGTGCTCCGATGACCAGTGGTCGGGCGCCGACTCCGGCGACCGGTGACCGGAATACGACGTCCGGTCATCGGAATCTGGAATCCGGCTACCGGACTGGTGACCGGATTCCGGCATTTGAATTTATTGCCCCATAATAATACCCAGTAACCATATTATTGCCCCCCAGTAATAATATTATTGCCTCCCAAAAATCATATTATTGCCTCCAATAATCATATTATTACCGTCTAGTGAATTGTATGAACTCCCAAAACCAAAATGAATACACTACAGGAACAATTGATCAATTTATAATCATATTATTTTCTCCTAATAATCATATTATTGCCACCCAATAATCATATTATTGCCTCCTAATAATCATATTATTGCCCCAATAATCATATTATTATCCTCCAATAATCGTATTATTGCCCTCAAATGAACCAAAATGAATACATTACAGATACAAAAAAAAATTTAAAAATAAAGAAAAACCTCATTATACCAAAAAAATAAAAATAAAAATCCTCTGGGCACCCAGGAATTGATTTGGGCACCCACCAGACTGTGAGGCAGATGCAGGAGTCGTCGGGGAGTGTTTTAGGGTGACGACGACGTTGGAGCGGAGTCAATTCGGGCTGGGTTCGGAGTCTGATCGGAGTTGGGGGCTGAGTTGTGGCTATGGGCCTTGGATCAGTGGATCTGTGGTTTGGTTGTTGGTGACGCCAAAGGTGGATCGATCGAGGTGTTGCCCAAAGCCGAAAGTGGGGTGTCGGATCAACCATGGCAGAGAGAGAGAGAGAGAGAGAGAGAGAGAGAGAGAGTCTGGTTCGGGTGACGGCGGCGCTCGGGATTTGAGTTTCGAATCCGGATGTAGCGCTCCGATCTTGGGGCTGGCTCGGGAGACCCATGACGGTTGAGATCGTCTCTGATGGCGGTGGAGACTTGATGGAGGTGGTGGCCCGAAGCCGGAGCTGGGGCGTCGGAGCAACCATGGTACAGAGAGATAGAGAGAGACCGAAGCCGGAGTTGGTGCGCGGCAGAGAGAGAGAGAGAGAGAGAGAGAGAGAGTGAGAGAGAGTATGAGAGGAAAGAGTTATTATAGGGGGCAAAACTGTCACAAGAGGTTAGATTGGGTAAAATGGGGTTAAAAAACCCTTGCTGGAGTAAGTGAGCAAATTTTAGTCTAAAATTGGGTAAGTGGTCACGGCCCCTAATACAAAAACATTTGGTAGACTTGTTTTGAATAGTGTCGTAATGTTTGGTAAAGTATTACCAAATAAAATGCAAACTACGGTTTATTAGGATTCAATAATCATGGACGATGAAAACTGATGATGAATGTTGAGAAAAGTGTTGGAGCATTTTTAGCAATGTTAGCTATTTTCTGGTCAAATTTTAGCCAAAGTTGTTGAAATGTCATTTTGGCTAGCCACTTTTAAATATGCATGCATCAATTTTCTCTCTTTTAGCTTAGTTTTGAATTTTTCAATGAGAAAAAAATAATTTAAATGTATTTATAAATTACATATAATAATTTAAAAGGAATTTTAAAAATTAACAAAAATTATAGAGAGTCTCATCCCGCAATCTATATTTAGAGTGTTTCTATTATAACCTCCAAATCTGCTCACGTGACCTCACTCTATTATGAATTATTAAATGACATATATAACCTATTTTAAAATGATTATTAAGGATAATAACTATACCAAAAAAATATTATGTTTTTTTTTCTCTAAATTTTCCAATTCAATAATAATACATTGCATTCTCTATTATTTTTCTTATCTACTTCATTTTTTAAATTCACTACATACTCATTAAAACATTTATATATATATATATATATGTATATTTATATATATAATAAGAATTAAAACTATGATTAAAATCATGTGACATAAAACTGTATAATATACGTGTTGAATTCATATCGGTGAGGGAGACAAAGAAATTAAGAAAAAATTATTACTCTTCTTTTTTTTTTTTTGCGCGCAACTAAGAGAGAAAGAAGAAGGTTAAAAAAATCACAAAATAATTTATGTTAAGACATTTTCTTATTGATCAGAAATTAACTTTTCAAATCCAATACCTTGTGTTTGATTTTTTTTATTGGAGAAGAGATTTATGCTATCTGATTAAGAAATTGACATGTAGTTAAGATTTATAGAGTAATAAAATCATTGAGATGACTAAGTTTTTTATTTTAAAGATAATAGTTTGTTTGCAAATTATATGAGTAAGGCTATTTGAAGAACTTGAAAATGAGGTTTTTTGAGTAAATTTAGTATTCGAAAATTTCTTAGGAGGTGTAAAAAGCAGATGAGGTCAATTGAGTAAATTTGGAGAGTCCAATAGTAAATCTCATATATTTAAGAGCGAGATAGCTAACTAAAAGTTAAAATGGATAGCAACTTAGAAGTCTAATGCAGATGCTAAAATTGATAAAATGCTAAATATGCTCTTCACAATAGAGACTGCTAAATATGCTCTTAGGATTTAAAGAAGTAACGAGAACGAAAGCTCTGTTTTTTTTTTTGGAAAGATAAATTGATATCTTTAGATCAATATCCAAAAGCTATAGTTTACAAACACTTACATAAAAAATCTGATAAGAAAATCCGGGATACCTATCTAAGCAATGTGCAAACCATTAAGTGTAAGACTTAAATATGGATTTATCAACGTTTATTAAGAATCACGACAACTAAGTTGCCTTCTTACAGAATAAGCGAGTATGACATTTCTAGTGTTCATTAAAACCATGAATGTTTCCTATTGATATCAGTGGTGATTAAGGGGTTGCTTGGCTAATAAGTATCCCTACTTAGTGTGGAACAAGAATAAAGTTGGCCCAAATGTAATAGGATTATGGGACTTTTATGGGAGGCACCTAATCCCCTAAGCCTACATATAGACCTTGATCCCTGCTCCAGCAATGACATAAGTATTCATTTCCCTGCCCCATTACTGAGATTGCATTCATCAAGATTGCTCAGAAGAGAAGATCAGTGTTAACGTTCTTTAGACATTACTTGTATTGGTGTGTTCTTAAATTGAGTGCAATATATACATGTTTATGTTGATTACATCTTAAAATCGGTATCAGAGATATTGTGCTCAAATTAAGAACCTAATACAAAAAATAAAATTGTTTTTTTTTTTTTTTAAATATTTCTTGTATAAGTTATGGTTGGGCCTCGCTTCATTATTGAAGCTCAGAACCCACTTGGAGAAAACCCAAAACCTACCTTTAGTAAGACAGCGTTCATTCAGACTGACCGTTGTCCCTATAATGATCAGCCCTAAATTTGAATTCTAAATTTTTAGGATTCTTCGATTGCAATCTCGGTCATGATTTTTCCGCTGAAATTTTCTTGAACCATGAACGGAATCGTGATCAAAATACCCTAAAGGTTGTCATGCGAATCTTGCATCGGTCACCCTTTATCACAGGAATTTGGTATGCTTTCAAACTGCTGCAAACAATTCTTGAAAGAAATCGATTTACATGTCTAATTTTCTGTGTTTATTCTTGTTCGTTAGCCTTGTTGAGGCATATGACTGTTGTGATTAATTGGTTTTGTGTGTTTTGAGTATTCTTGTTCATTAGCCAGTAATAGAGTACTTCTTCTCTATCTCAATATTCTGTGATTAATTAATTGGTTTTGTGTCTAATTCTCCTCATAATCATTGTTCACAGTTTGTCTCACTATTAAAAATCTAAGATTGTGGACAACCTTTAACAAAACGCAAGCCATGTATAACTTCATGATGTTCTTTTGATCAGTCTCTCTTTAGAACTAGAAGCAAAAAATTTTGTATCTTGGCATGGCAAGTTTTCATACTCCTAGAAGTCAAGTTGTGAAATACGTCGACCTTTATATATGAATTCATGGAAAATTTTTAAGTAGGGCAAACGTACCAGCCATGTGATATGCCCAGCCAATCACACGTCTCTATTTTTTAATTGTATTCCAAAACAACCCATGTTTAATTATAATGAAATACCCAAAACACCCTTCTGCATAGGCAATGATTGGCTAGGCATACCGACACATGGCGCACCAGCCCTACCTAAGAATTACTTTGAATTCATATATGTTTTACTTGCTATTTCTTAGTCTTGCTAAGGCAATATATGTAGGAGGTTTATAGTGTGTGAAAATCATTGTGAACACATACCACCTCAAGGCACCTAAGACATCAAATAGTTGCTTGATCCAATTTAATTATAAAATTTTGATCAACTGTATTTTCCATAGCAATCTTTTGTTAAAGAATCATAATTAAACATGAGTAATGGATCAATAGCTTGTACTATTGAATCTAATTGCTTGTGTCTTTGCTTCCTTTAGGAGGTTTAAACATTCACATCTCTTAGGTTCAATATCAGCATATAACAGAAAATTAAAATGCATTCAGTGGTTGTTAATAGGTTTTTCTTCTTACCACTCCAGGTGTTGACATAATCTAATAAACCTATAGTTGTTTTAATGTTCTTGTTATATGATTCAGTTAGTGTCTATATGTTCTTTGCCACTCTAGGTAAGGCAGACCCTTTATGTATATTTGGGGGGCACTTCAGTTTAATGTCATGAATTCAAATTCATAAATTTTAGGATTTTTATGATCAATGGGGTCTGTACTTTTTTTGACCGGACAAAATAGTACCTAAACTTTTAAAATGATCAATTAGGTACCTAAACTTTGAAAACCACATCAACTTGATGCTTCTATCCACTTTCCATCACTTCCCCGTTAACTTTAGGGACAAATAAGAATTTCTTGCAGCTTGATCATTGAAATGACCGTAATAACCTCATATATCAATGTTCTACATTCTGCAGTCACCTCCATTCGAAGGGACTCTTCCTTCCCAACTCTTCTTCATCTTCTTCACAGTTCTACTCTACCATTTTCAGTTGTGATAAAAACCTTTTCTAATTAAATAAATATGAATTTACGACATACCCACTATCAGCTAAGCAAAAACAAAAGTAATAGCACTGGGTGTCCATGACCACTACTAAGTACACCCATGAGAAACAATGACGAGCTGAAGCGAAGGCACCAAGAACAAGAGCAGCAACCTTGTTGTGCATAACTCCATATGGCCAATCCTGCACACAGATGGCCGATGCCGTTTAGACTCGAAACCCGTAGGGTAGGGTTTTGCGCGAGAGAGACTCAAAATTAGGTTCTTTAAATTTTGTTTGGCGATGATATAATGAAGGCTTGGTATAAGTACAAATGTTTTAAAAGATGTAATAAGTAAAATACAACGTAGTTATTAAAAACTATTATCCTCAATTGTAATTTTGTATTAGGGTTAGTCTTTAATAAATGAAACATACATAGGGTGAACAAAGATTAACAGGGTGGCAATAGCCACACCCGATAAGGTGACGGCATGCAAGCTTGTGTAGAAGTAGGTGAACTCAAGTGTAGTTGAAATGGAGCCGGACCAAAGTCGCTCTCGCAAGTTGAGGTGGCGACGATGTAAGACAAAGCAAGTTTTTGTGTCAGTGGAAAAAGGGAACAAGCTTGCATCTCTTCCTTCTTGTCCTACCGTTACTATTGATGATGGAGGAGGACCATCATTTGCAAATAAAATCCCCTCCTTTGGAGAGGCTTGTGGTGGATATGTCAAAAGATGGTAAGATAGTTGATCAAGCTGAGGTTGAACAAGACTGCTCCATTTGTTGTTGAGCAAGCCATTGCTCCAATAGTATTGGAGGTAGGACAAATATCCCAAAGCTCAAATGCAAGTTCAGTTCGAACAAACTGTCCAAGTAAGGTTAATGTCAATATTTTGTAATACTTTTGAGATTCTTGCTCAAATGCAGCAAGGTAAGAGCATTGTTGCATATGAGTAAGATACATTTGGAGAGTACAATGACTCTTTGGTTGACACTAATAATATGGATCCTACTTTAGTAGAATCTAGTGTTCATTGCTAAGTTATGTTGGGATGATCTAGAAAATGAAGCACCCTTGGTCGTCATACATATGCTCATGTTAAGATAAATCTTTTGTGTTCCTGGTTTGATGAGGGTGGAGCAACTCTGGAAGATGAGAATCTTCTTAAGTCTCTCCCAAAGTCTCAATAAAAAATTAAAGACCAAAAGAGATTTACGAAACCCTTACCCTACCTGCAATCGGATGCCCGTTGTGCATTTTGATCTTTGATTCAATCAGCTATGCTTAGTCTTGCTTATGTTTTGGTTGCCTTTTGGTTTTGTTGTTTTTTCTAAGGGGATCTTGACTTCATGTCTCTCCCTAGGTGCTATATTTTTTATTTAATAAATTTCTTCGATTGCTAAACAATAAAAAATTATTATTTTGATTTAAATTTGGTGTTAAAAGCTTCAGCAAAACTTGAACTGGTAATAGTGTCCATGACAAATATAAAAGCTAACCAACACTAATATTATCTAAAATAACTAGTATTGTAAAAATTGAAACCAAAAACAAAATCCCCATCAAAAAATTACAAAAGTTTGGATGCACTAATCTGAGTTCATATAAAATTGCCCAAAATGTGGTGCTGAACCTACCATATATATCATTCTGTTGTAAATATTATTATTTATGTAACTATCCACGTAAATACTCAATTATCTATACTAAATAAAGAGGAGTTTGTTTGCCAAAACCAAAAATTTTGACTAAAATGTTAAAAAACTTTGAAAATTAATTGAATCACAAAGACAATTATGACATTTATAAAATCTATTTTTATTATAAAAAAAACCCACAACCCACTATCTTTTCTTTGTAATAACCGTTTTCTTTTTTATTTTCTGAAAAAAAAAACTTGCACATGCAGAGCATGTGTGGAGAATGGCTAGTATACTTTGATGTAAACTCTACCTCCATATAAAAAGAGGCTAATGTATTTCAAAAAAAAAAAAAAAAAGGAGGCTAATGAGAGTATGAGACTGAATGAAAACACTTCTACTCCTCCTAACTATTCTCTCTTTATCTTCTCTCTACTTTATAACACATTCTTAATTTGGAAGCATATTTGTGGCATGGACACAAAAAAACCAAATATAACGGTGACTTATCGCATGGACACATAAAAACCAAGTATAACAGTGGCATACCTTTCCTTTAGAAATTTATAATGTTGAATATCATCGGGTTCGTCTTTCGTCTCGATGTAGATGTCAGAAGCCAAGGGTGGCAAGTCAGAAACCAAGGGTGGAAACTGGGGGCAGCGCCACATATAGAAGCGTTCCAATGAAGGGAACTTTATACCCAATGAAGTAGCACTTCCGCTACTATTACTGTACAACCTTGTGAGCCGTGGAAGATCTGCCAAGACTAGGTTCTTCAATTTTGGAAACTCGACATTCATGTTCTCTATTTCCTCGCTTACCTCAACAACAATGTCCAAGCTAAAGCAAGAATACACCCATAGGTCTTCCAATTGCAAAATGCATTGAGCTACATCAGATGTGAAAAGACTTTTCAGCTTCCTGCACCCGCTAACTGCCAAAATTTTAAGATTTTGGAAGATTGCACACTGAACAGGTCCATTCCATATGTTTATTAGTTTC
This sequence comes from Rosa x damascena, assembly GCA_001662545.1. Classification (NCBI taxonomy): domain Eukaryota; kingdom Viridiplantae; phylum Streptophyta; class Magnoliopsida; order Rosales; family Rosaceae; genus Rosa; species Rosa x damascena. Next base: position 53,460 of record LYNE01000068.1, read on the forward strand.
GGTAGATGGCACAATGTCATCTGTTCCAACTTCTTGTAGATAACTTTTCCAGATCCAAACACATATTCTAGTCCATCCATATGTGCACAAAAGAGTTTTTCCAGATGTTGCAATATGTCTAACAAAGTTGAGTGTAAAAGTGCATTCACCAAGTTATGACATCTTCTCACATATAATAACGTGAGATTTCGTAGTGACCCAGGTGGTAATTCACCAACATATAACTTATTGATGTCCACCTCACAGAGATGCAACTCTTCCAACTTCTCGAATACAGGTTCATCTCGATTCCTTGTTTCTGTGTTCATCAATTCTTTCAAGTTCGCATGGCACCCATGTACAACGAGATGCTTCAATTCTCGTAATCTCCCATTGTCATATTCCACAAGAATGTTTTTCAAGTCCCTACAGTTTTTATACTGTAGTTTCTCTGTTTTCTCCGTCACCACTTTGATAAACCAATCTGGTAATGTATCAATTGTTGTGCTAAGAGTTAAGCTTCTTGAATCATCATGAGAGAAGTGTGGCTTCCAAGTGGATTCTCTGACTTCAAAGATACATATATCGAAGTTTTCCCAATTTGGATTGACCTCAACTTTTCCAGGTAAGAATTTTGCATCAGATATGCCAAACTTCAAAGTGGTTAAATACGGCAAGCCTGCTAACTCTTCAACTTTACTCCCCCAGTCCATAAAATTACATTGCAAGTACAGCTCTTCTAATTCTCTCAAACGGGATATCACGTTAGAAGCAAATTTAACAATCTTTGATTCAGTGATGTCCAACATCCTTAGATTGGTCAAATGTCCAATTGCTTCTGGAACTTCAACAGGACAACATTCTCTTAGACTGAGAATCTCGAGCTTCACAAGTCTCCCCAGTATGGATATGTCAACAATTTTCTCACAAGAATCTAAATACAAAGTGCGGAGGTGGTTTAGGTCACAAAATGATATGGCCGGTTGCAAAGAAATATTAGTTTTGCTAATATCCAACACCCTTAATTCATTCAGACTTTGAAGAAAAGAATTTGGGATCTCATTTACGGCAGGATTGTGTTGTAGTAATAATATCTGGAGTTTTGGACAGACTAACTCTTCGGGAAGCTTGGGAATTTTGTTCATCATGAGTGAGATTGCACAGTAGCCTGCCTGTGGATTAATCTTTGGCCAATTCTGTAAATTACAGCCAGCCTTTACCAAAGCACGTTGGCCATCTTCAGAAAATGAAATTAATATGGCCATCTGTCGAATGACATCATGCATCCTTACCTGCCCATCATGTTTACCGCGCAAGAGCAAGCCAGAAGATTTAAGGTACCTGACCTCCGAACGGACAATGTATCTGGCGTCTTTCAATGTATTGCAAATTTGGCCCGTTTGAAACAGTCCTTTCCCGAACCCATACATCAGCAAGTCTTCAATTTGGATATCATATTCTTGAGGGAAAAGGCAGCAAAGCAAGAAGCATGACTTGGCGTCTTCAGATCTCAAGCAATCATAGCTGAACTTTACACAATTGAACACTCTCACATCATCATGGTTGGCAGGTTGAGAAGCCTTTAGCCGCCGAGCTGCTTCATTCCATTCATTCATTTCTTTCTCTCTAAGTGCCTTTGCAACTGCTTCCAATGCGATTGGAAGACCAGCACATTGTCTTGCAACATTCCTTGCTACATCATAGAAAGGGGATGATATTTCAAAAGACAATTTTGTTATCGTCACAAAGAACTTCCAAGAATCTTGTTCTGATAACACATTGAGAGGAATGTCTTTTTGGCTCTCCATGGATTTGCAAACATCCAAACTCCTTGTGGTGAATAGGATTTTGGAATTGCGATTTTGAAGTTCCTTGTAGCTAGGAATGCCTATGCTTGACAAATCTATTGCCTCCCATATGTCATCCAAGATTATAAGCATCTTATTTTTTCTCATTATCGCCTTGCTCAATCTATTGGCTGTTCCAGTTTCTGTCTTGTCCTTTAATTGGATGGCCAACAGATCAGCTAATATGCCTTGTACTTTTTTCAAGTCGGGGCTATGGGATATGTCTACCATAATCACGTGATGAAAAGTTCCTTTTCTTCGGGCTTTATCAGCGACATGTCTTACCATAGTTGTCTTTCCAATGCCTCCCATTCCGTAGACCCCAACGGCATTGACCTCATCATTTTCTAGCGCCCCCATAATCTTATCCATGGCATCTTTTCTTGCATGAAGTTCTTGAAAGTCTCCCCTGTTGATTTCAGTATGTTCTACTTTACGACACACATCTTCAACAATGTGTTCGACAAGTTTCCTGTCAGTCCTGCAAGGAAGGATTAAGATCAAATGATCACCCAAAAATATTAATAATAAATCTAAAAGCACATGTATAGCTCTTATTAATAGACAGTCTTATGATGCTTACTTAAAATCCTTTGTTGTCCACCCAGTGAAACTGGCCACTTTGTATAAAGCATCTTTCCACTGCTGACAGGTCTTTGATTCGTGTCGCCCAGAGTTTGTATGCTTAGTGAAAGCATCTTCAAAACTCCTCTTCTGATATCGTACGTCACTAGGATCAACTTTATAAAAAAGTGGCAAAATTCTTTTGTTGTCTTTCATAAATTCACAAATCTTGGTGAGTTCCAATAAACACCATGGAGAGGAAGCATAGTTCTCTGAGAGAACAATGATAGCGAAACTTGAATTTTCAATTGCTTTTAAGAGTTCGGGAGAAAAACTATCCCCTACTTCAAGGTCTTGGTTGTCCATGAATGTTTGAATTCCTGCGTTTTGCAGTTGATAGTATAATTCAGATGTGATACTTCTGCGAGTGTCAGGACCCCTGAAACTCAAAAACACATCATATTTTGGCCAACCAGTTGATGAGGATTCCACAGAGGAATCATCAACTAATCTTGGATTATCCTCTTCTAGTGTATTTTGACCCTGCTTCATTGGGGAAGAAATTTGCTGCCCACCTGTCCACTCAGGGTGGGCATTTGCCCACTCTTTGTAAGCCTGTCAAGTATTACATATGTTAACTATGGTTAGATCACTTAGATGTTAATAAAATAAGTATTAGTTTGCTGGCAAATAATAAATCTCATGAAAAAGAGAATAAAAAACAAAAAAAATTCTCCCTCTCTTTCTTACTTCTTCACCGAAACCCAGTAGCCTTTACCCTTTTGTTCGTTACTCCAAAATGCAATACCAACAAAAAATCATACCATGTTCCAGCAAAAATAACCCCATTTTTCATCTATTCCCTTACAAAGAACCTTGAAACTAGAAACACCCATACTAAACTGAGCAAAAATAATTTGATTTTTTAGAAGTGCTTTTACAAAGAAAGTTGTTGCCAGATGAAATCTTAATCATGTCTTATAAAATTTTTGAATAGATTAGAAATATAATTAAGGACCAATGTCTTGATCTATTATCTACTAAGATGCTGGCGTAAACCAACAAGAGAAGATTGTTAGGCCCCGTTTGGTTAGCAGGAATGTCAAAATAGGAAAAAAATTTATTTTCTTTTCCAGATTGATATGGAATGGAATATGTTTTAGTATTTCCATGTAGGTGTTTGAAACATTACTGGAAATTAAATTCTGGAATCAATTTTCCATTACTATTGTAATGTTTGGTACGTTTTAAGAATGAAATATAAAATTATAATTTTCAATAACGCGATTTTACTAATTAAAAGTGCATATATGACATCAACTTATAAGGAATATTGGTGGGAAATATAAATTTTTTAGAAGGATAATTAATGTAATTTTGCCTTTGACAGTGGGAAATGGAAATAGAATACCACCCTGACTAGGTAATTCTATCGAAGCTTTATGAGAGAGTCAATTTCAGTCATATCTCATTTTTTATTTCCTTTCCAATATCTAATTACAACCAAACATCACATCTGAATGGAAAATGAAAATAATTCTCATTACTACCATGATTTCCTACCTTCCAAACGGGGCCTTAGATTGTGTATTCCTCTCAACTCTTCAATTTCTTCTCCTTTTTTTTTTTTTTGGAGGTTTGGTGGGCCAATTGGTTTTTGGGTTCTGATGATGAAAAAGAAACAAATGTTGAAGATGATAGAGCAGAAGATAAAGGATAGCTTTGAAGACTGGTTTCGATAAAGATACATAGAATAGAGAGGATGTATATATATATATATTTTTTTTTTTAATGACCGGTTACGGAGGGACCGTTTCTTTTTTAATTTAATTCTCAAGTCTCTCTTAATTATCACATTTATTGTTGGCCAAAACAATTTCATAGTTTCTTAATTTATTTGCATATAACTACGATTAACATCACAACCGTTCTGCCCAAAAGAGATTGTTCTACATCACAAAACTTAAACCCTAGGTTTCGAGTCCAGCAGCTGCGCCTTTCCAGCTTGATCCCATTGTGTTTAGCAACGCCAGGCGTCGGGTGTTTCTTCGTCAGAGAAGTGAGTCTCGTCTGGGTTGGATCGTTTTGACAAAGTTACCAAGGAGAAGGTTTTCTCGAGGATCTTTTGTTCTGGGTTAGTTGGTGTCAGCGGCCAGCACGGGTATGCAGGTGCAGGCATTGTATTCTGATTTAGCAGCAGCGGTTGGTTGATTTGGTGTCATCGACTTTTGTTTGGGGAAACAGATCGAGGTCGATCTTGTCGGCAGTTCTCGGGAGGCAGAAGTTCTTTGTTGATCGTGTTTGCAGAAGGGAGGCAGCGGATTACTTGTAGGGGTTCGGCCTTGATGCGGTGGCAGCTGCCGGAAAACTTGGAGGCAGCGGCGATGGATCGACAGAAAGTATTGGGACATCATCCTCCTACTAACTCTAGTTTTGCCTGGGCTTGGGTTTGGGACTCGACTTTTGGGCTTGGTTGCAGGTTTGGATTGTGATGTAAATGAAAACACAAACACAGCAACTAAGTGTGGAAGTGAACACTTAGAGCTAGGTAAAATTACTCCAAACACCGTTGGAGCCTAGATTTCTAAAGGAAACTTGTGAAAAGCCTTTAAATATTTCAATATGGGAATACTTTGAATAATACTTTAGAACTGACTCTTTTTTACAGGCCTGGGCTAAACCCCTATTTAAAATACTACCAGACATTCCCTAGACCTTTCTAGACATTCCATGCACCTGTCTAGAGCCCACAAACAACATTAAAGACTCCTAATTCCCAGATTACATTAAATGCTAAGGCTGCTATCAGATAACTACCCCCTTAGACTCCCTAAACAACATTTAATAAAGACATTAAAGTAACAGACAACTTCCAAGAACTACATATAAAATTACTTGCATCATTCTCCCCTTCCTAAAAAAAACTCGTCCTCGAGTTTACGGCTGGTCAAAGCTTCCTTAACATCCCCGCTGTTGAGTGGATATAGATCCGAAACATTGAATGTAGAGTGGATACCCAAGTGCCTCGGTAAATCAACCTCATAAGCATTGTCTCCAATCTTCTTGATAATCTTGTAAGGCCCAATCTTTCTTTTACTTAGCTTAGAGTAGGAACCAGCTGGGTGTCTTTCTCTACGCAGATGAACCATGACCATATCTCCTTCTTGGAAACTACAGGGACGTCGTTTCTTATCTGCATACTCCTTATACTGAGCATTTGACTCTTCAATTTTCAACCTTATCTCATTGTGCAGCTCTTGCATTTTTGCAGCCACTGTTTCCCCCTTTATGCTCCCTTTTCCAACTTCTGGTATAGGGATTAAGTCATGAAAATGCATTGGCTGTTTCCCGTACACTATTTCAAAAGGGCTTCTACCTGTAGTGCGATTTCTTGAATAGTTGTAAGCAAATTCTGCTTGTGCAATAACTGCCTCCCATTGCTTCGGGTTTTCTCCAACTAAACTTCGCAGCAAACTACCCAAACTTCTATTAATAACTCTGTTTGCCCATCAATTTGAGGATGGTAGGCGCTGCTGTATTGTAACGTTGTTCCAAGTCTTTTCCATAAAGCTCTCCAGAAATGAGACAAAAACTTGGAATCTCGGTCAGAAGTTATTGATTTAGGCACTCCATGTAGACGGATGATTTCTCGAAAGAATAGATTAGCAATATTTGAGGCATCCATCGTCTTTTTACAGCTGATAAAATGCGCCATTTTTGAGAACCGATCAACCACCACAAAGATTGAATCCATCCCTCTTTGATTCCTAGGCAGCCCCACCACGAAGTCCATGCTTACATCCTCCCAAGGCGCTGATGGAACAGGTAATGGTGTATAAAGACCAGTGTTCTGCACGCCTCCTTTGGATTCCTGACAGATTTGGCATCTGTCAACAAATCTATAAACATCACGCCGCATTTGGGGCCAAAAGTACTTTTGCTCAATCATAGCGTATGTTTTGTCTCTTCCAAAATGACCACCCAAACCGCCACCATGCATATCTCCAATGATCAATTCCCGCAAGGAACAATCTGGAATACAAAGCTGATTACCCTTGAAGAGAAATCCGCTGTGCATCACAAATGCCCCTTGTTGGCCATCATTGCACTTGCTCCAAATCGACCCAAAGTACGGGTCAGCCGGGTACAATTCTGGGAAAGACTCGAACCCTTCATTAGTGGCTGACATGGTGTTCAATAGTAAGGTTTTCCTGCTAAGAGCGTCAGCTACTTTGTTGCTTACTCCAGATTTGTGCTTTAATACAAAACTGAACTGCTGGAGGAAAGAGACCCACTTAGCATGTCTCTTGTTTAACTTTTTCTGGCTATTGATGTGCTTCAAGGCCTCATGATCTGTGAATAAGACAAATTCACGCTGAATCAAGTAGTGCTGCCAATAGCGTAGAGCTTGAACGATGGCGTAGAATTCTTGATCATAAGTGCTGTAACGCCGTCTTGTTTCGTTCAATTTCTCACTATAGAATGCTATTGGCCTTCCCTCTTGACTTAGCACAGCACCAATTCCAATTCCAGAGGCATCACACTCTACTTCAAAAACCTTCTCAAAGTCTGGCAATGCAAGGACAGGAGCTGAGCATAACTTGTCTTTAATTTCTCGGAAGCTCTTTTCAGCCCTTTCTGACCACTCAAATCTGCCTTTCTCCATACAGTCTGTCACTAGAGCGATGATACTACTGAAATTGTTGATGAAGCGCCTATAAAATGTAACTAGGCCATGGAAACTTCATACTTCAGCAACTGTTGTGGGTGTTGGCCAGCTCTTGATCACGTTCACCTTACTCTCATCCACCTTTATGCCTGCTGCACTGATCACATACCCCAAGAACAGTAGGGAGTCCGTGATGAAGTGACACTTCTTAATGTTAACATACAACTTCTCCCGCCGTAGAACATTAAACACTTCCTTTAGGTGCTGCAAGTGGTAATCTTTGGATGCACTGTATATCAATATATCGTCAAAATATACTACAACAAACTTACCAATAAATGGTTTCAACACCTGATTCATCAAAAGCATAAAGGTGCTTGGTGCATTTGATAAGCCAAAAGACATTACCATCCATTCATAAAGCCCTTCCTTTGTCTTAAATGCCGTCTTCCATTCGTCCCCATCACGAATTCTGATCTGGTGATAACCACTCTTCAGGTCAATTTTGCTGAACACCTTGGCACCATGTAACATGTCTAGCATGTCATCTAATCTTGGGATCGGAAAACAATACTTGATTGTGAGCTTGTTGATGGCTCTACTATCAACGCACATTCTCCACGTTCCATCTTTCTTCGGAGTCAAAAGTGCAGGAACAGCACATGGGCTAATGGATTCTCGAATAAATCCTTACTGCAATAACTCTTCCACTTGCCTTTGAAGCTCTTCATGTTCTTTTGGACTCATCCGGTAGTGAGGCAAGTTTGGAAGGCTGGCTCCAGGGACAAGGTCAATATGATGCTGAATATCCCTTTGTGGTGGCAATCCTGCAGGCATGTCACTCGGGAAAATGTCTTCAAATTCATTCAGCAAATCATTCATTTCCACAGGCACAGCTTGCAGCTCTTATTTTCTTTCATTAATCAATAGCGCGTAGGCAACACCATTCTCTTCAAATTCATTGATAAACTGCCGAGTTGTCAAGCAAGCATTTGTCTCCTTTTCGGTGGACTCAGGAAAGTGCTCATCTCTCATTGGAGCTAGGATTACCTTGATTCCATTTTTATAAAAGGCATAAAAATTCTTTTCACCATGGTGGACAGTTTTGTTATCAAACTGCCACGGCCTTCCCAACAATATATGGCACGCTTCCATATCCACAACATCACATAAAACATTATCGGAATAACTTTTTCCAATAGAAAAAGGAACAAGACATTGTTCTGTTACCTTCACTTCTCCTCCTTTCTTGAACCAAGCTATACGGTATGGTCTTGGGTGAGGTTGGATGTGGAGCTTCAATTTCGCCACCATTTCCTTGGAAACTAGATTCTCGCTGCTGCCCCCATCAATAATGACATTGCAAAGCCTACCATGAGAAGAACACCTTGTCTTAAAGATGTTGTTACGCCACCAATCACCTTCAGGAACCTTTGGGGTTAACATGGTACGACGTATCACCAAATTGGGAAGATCTTGATCTTCATATGTGACATCGTCTTCTGTAAATTCCAGAAGGCTTTCATGGTATTGTCCATCTTCATTGTTGACCTCTCCGTCTTCACTACCAAGTAGGTTGCTGGATGTCTTCCTACACTTGGAAGATTTGTGCCCCTTTTGTCCACACTTGTAACAGATCACCTTCCCTCCTACGAATTGAGAGGTTATGTTGCTGCTTCCAGCTGCATCACTTCCCATTCCACGTCCACGAACTTGCCCCCCTTGAGAATTTGATGCTGCCTTATTGTTCTGGAGATTGTTGGAGGCAGCTCCAAGTTTTAGCTTTGCATTTCCTTGGACTGGTTTAGCTTCTAACTGCGTTTGTCTCTTCCCAAACTGACTTGACCGATGGTTAGCTGACTGTTGCTGGGCTTCCACCTTCATGGCGAGTTGAACAGCCGTTGCCAATGACCAGCAAGGTTGTAGCTCGACCATATTTCTAATACTCGACCTTTGACCCATCAGATAGCGGTGAGTGACTTGAATCTCTGTCTCTGGCAGCTGAACTCGAGTTCTCATTTTGTAGAACTCATTTGTATACTCTCGAACGGAGCGATTATCTTGCCGGATCGATTGATATTGTTGGAACAAGACACCTTCATAGTTCAAGGGAAGGAACTGACCACGAATTAGCTTCTGCATCTTCATCCAATTCTGGATTTTTTCTTTTCCAGATTGAATCCGTGACATATGGACCTGTTCCCACCAAGAAGAAGCATAACCCTTCAATTTGACAGCTACAGCCTTGACCTTCTTGTGCTTCGGCATCTCCAGGTACTCAAAGACCCTTTCCACTTCATTCAACCAGTCCAAGACTTCCTCTGGTTGTTCCTCACCAGAAAAATGAGAAATTTCCACCTTCAACCTCGGATCTTGATCAACCTGCCTGTTGAATACCGGTGGACGTCCCATTCAAAAATTACCAGCTTCTTCTTCATCTAAAGAATCACTCTCTAAAGGTTGTTGTTGGTATCTTTCAAATGCCGGTCAATTCCTTATGTTTCACCTTTGGTATACATTCATTTGGGGACCTCTTTGCCTCTCCGGATTCTGGTCTTGAGGAGTCAGAACACCTGACTGGTCTAGCCTCGTACACAACTGAGTAATCTGATCTTGCAGTTGCCTTTGTTGTTGTTGCAAGTTTTCCAAATCCTCCCTTGTTACCACATTACCAGCGGCTACTTGATTAGTCTCCAAGGCGTTGTTGCCTCCTTGAGCAGCACCTCCTCGCCCAGCAGCCATAGATCCACAATAATCACAGATCTAGAGCAGCTCTGATACCACTTGATGTAAATGAAAACACAAACACAGCAACTAAGTGTGGAAGTGAACACTTAGAGCTAGGTAAAATTACTCCAAACACCGTTGGAGCCTAGATTTCTAAGGGAAACCTGGGAAAAGCCTTTAAATATTTCAATATGGGAATACTCTGAATAATACTTCAGAACTGACTTTTTTTTTCAGGCCTGGGCTAAACCCCTATTTAAAATACTATCAAACATTCCCTAGACCTTTCTAGACATTCCATGCACCTGTCTAGAGCCCACAAACAACATTAAAGACTCCTAATTCCCAGATTACATTAAATGCTAAGGCTGCTATCAGATAACTACCCCCTTAGACTCCCTAAACAACATTTAATAAAGACATTAAAGTAACAGACAACTTCTAAGAACTACATATAAAATTACTTGCATCAGACTGTTAGGGCTTGTTGAAAGCGCAAAAGGGAAGAAGCCCATAGTTGTTTAGTTGTTTTATTTAGAATTATGCCTAAGCTAGTAGAAGCTTCTCTAGAAGCCTTTGTAGCATTATTTGGTTTTAGGTACCACAATGAGGCAATTTGATTTTGTTAGTATAGACTACTCTGCGTTTTTAATGTCCATTCTGAGTAAGTTTTATAGAAAATTACATACAAGTGTCAATTTGAAACCTAAATTAGCCATAAGGCCACCAATGTTTTCTTGTATACATAAGGCTACTTGTAGCTTTAAATTATTTTCAACCTGACAATTTTACCCTTTCACTAACTGCATAATCATCCCGCCAAAATGAACAGAAATTCACTCCCTCACTCACTCACTCACTCACTCCCTCCCTCCCTCCCTCCTGCAATCACCAGAAAGAATCAATTTCGGCCACCATCTCTCATCACCGTCACTATCAGTTGAACCACAACACAAACCCGACCAAAGCCCAGCCACCCCCCGCCCCGATTTCGACGACCACTGCCTCTGATCTGGTGAGATTCCAATGGATCTAAGCTTACAAAACCCTGAAACGGCGCCGCTATGCCTGAAGACGATGACGACGACGAAGAAGCTCCGATCGGAGCTACCTCGCTGGAGTCCAACTCAGATCTCTCTGAATCTCTACTCATCTCCGATTCTTTCCGACTCTCTCACTGGAGACGATTCTTTACTCATCTCTGATTCACTCAGATCTCCAATTTTGACTTGAGACGCCTCGGCTCCGGCAGCACCGTTCCTCCACCTCACCTGCATCGGAAACCTAAACAAGCACTGATTCTCCAGCAACGACGACAAGGCCCGCGGCCTCTTCATCTCCAACCGGAAAGTCTCTCCGACTTTTCGACATGGCCTACAGGTCGGATGACGACCACCACTTCAAGGTCGTCTTGATCAGCCATTCCGGCTTCGGCAAATCTAATTTGTTGTCCAGGTTCATGCACAATGAGTTCAACCTCGAGTCTAAGTCCACCATCGGTGTCGAGTTTGCCACCCGGAGCATTCACGTCAATGATTAGATCGTCAAGGCCCAGATTTGGGACACCGCTGGCCAAGAACTGTGATCAGCCTTTCAATTCCATTCGTTATTGTCATTGTATTTGGTTTAGTTATTGAGGTTGAGACCAAATCCTTCTGGTATTTTTGTTGAAATTAATTAGACGGCATGATTAGAATTTGTTTAGTTTGGTTTGATTTGATTGTTGGGATTTATTGGAATAAATGGGCTTGGATTTGTTTGAATTCATCTATTGTGGAATTTTGCAGGGGAGAGAAAGAGAGTTGTGCTTGTGTGATGGGGGGATGGTTTTGTGGTTGAATTCTGTTTTCTGATGGTGTTGTGATGTATTTTGATTGATGAATAATGAATCATTTCTTGTATGTTATTTGTTGCGGTTAGTAACTCGCTATAACTGTTATAGCGGCTTTTCAACATAGTGATAGTATCTTTCTATATCTATGTTAGTATTTTTTTCAACATGATGTCAATAGCTTCTATTTTCATTTTCATTATTTCAAGTTAGCAGCTCCGTGTAATTGTTCTAGTGGCATTTCAATATCGTGATAGTAGCTTTATGTGTCTATGTTAGTATATTTTCAAGCTAATGTCAATAGATTTTTTTTTTTCAAATCAGTAGCTCTCTGTAACTATTATAGTGGTTTTCCATCATAGTGATCGTAGCTTTCTGTACCTATGTTAGTAGCTCTCTAATGTTAGTGAGATTAACTCATTGGTGTTGGTGACAGTAACTTTTGTTGTTGGTGAAAGTAGTTTTTGGTGTTGGTGAGAGTAGTTTTCAGGTGTTGGTGAGAGTAGCATTTATTGCTAGTGCGAGTAGTTTTTGGTATTGGTGACACTATCTTTTGTTGGTGGGGATGGTAGCTTTTCGTTTTGGGGAGCATAGGTTTTTTTGGTAAGGAGTAGCTTTTGTTGTTGGTGATAGAAGTTTTTGTTATCTCGCCGGAGGTTGCCGGAGATCTCACCAGAGTAGCTTTTGTTGCTAGTGATAGTAGTTTTTGTGACCTCGCCGGAGGTGGCCAGGAATCTCATCAGAGTAGCTTTTGTTGCTAGCCACAGTAGCTTTTGGTGTTAGTGACAGTAGCTTTTGTGGTAGCTAGAGTTCGCCGGAAGTTGGTCGGAGATCTGCCGGAGACCCGCCGGAAGTTGGTAGGAGATCGGCTGGAGATCCGCCGGAGTTAGCTGGAGAGCTCGCCGGAGAGGAGAGAGAGAATGATTGTTGATTTTGTACTCTAGTGGCATTTATGTAAATATGTTGGTTTTCAATATCCAAAATATAATACTTTTTTTAGTCAAGTGGCCTTATGAGGGAAAAAACTAGTTTGTGGCCTTATCGCTAAAAAAACAATCAAAAATGCACTTATATGTAATTAACTCGAAGTTTTATTGTACTATTCTAACTTATGAATTAATTTATGAACTCTTTATCTCAAAAAACCATGTTTTACAAAAACAATACATGGCAGGCATATAAAGGGTGGGTATTTGCCCACCCCAACTCAAGGTGGGCGGCTAATTTCTTCCTGCTTCATTGTATTCCACATCCAGTTACTAATCGCCATGATCACTATGCAATCGACACGCGTAACAACCCCTCTTCTTTTAAATGAAACACATAGAAGAAAAAAAAAAAAAAAACAGAAAGATACAATGTTGGAAGGATTTTTTATTGGCTCAATTTGTCAGTGTCCTATATTGTTAAACTGTTACTCTTCATTCAATAATAACTAAAATAGAGAAAATTGATGCAAATGTATTTTCAAGTGGCTAGTCAAAATGACTGTTTAGCTTCTTTGGCTAAAATTTGTCTACAAAAATGGATACAATTGCTAAAGATGCTCTTACTCTTGTAGAATACCAAAGTAAAAGTCATACTTGACTTTTGTTAATTTTTATAACTATATTTAGCTATAAAAGAGAGAGAATTTAACTAAAGCTCAAATTCTTCAACGTTCAAATTAATTTAAATGGGGATCTCCAATTCAAGAAAGAAATAAGTTGTAAGTAACACTTAGTCTGCTAGGGCTGAGACGGTTTAGGTTTGCTAGAAAAAAGCAAGAACCTAGACCAAATCGATGTGACAAAATTCAGGTCGGATTGACGATTTCTAAACTCTGAAACCAAGCAAAACCTAAACCGACAAGAATCGGTTCGGTTTCGTGATTCTTCTGTTCCATTTATGCTTCATCTCGATCTAAATCTATCTCAAAACTTGGTTATACTTCATTGATGGTAGTCGTTCAATAGAGTAATTTGATATTATGGCTTTAAAACACACGCCTAGAACACAAATTCATGCAATAGATCTGGAGAAATTTCGATACTATATAGTAGTCACGAAGAAGAAGAGAAGATCGGTTCAAATTGATAAAATATGCCTCTGGTAGACTAATACAACCTCTATAAGACTGGAATAGTTGCTACAAAAACAAATGAAGGAGGAGGACAAGAGAAGAATGGTTGCGGCTAAGAGGGAAGAGATGGGAGTATGATTAAAAAGAAAAAGAGAATAGAGAGAGAAATGAAGTGTGGGTGGGCGGTCGAGACACAGAGAGAAATGGGAGTTTGTGAGGGTATGGTTTGTATTATTAGAAAAAAGATAATATAGGCAAGTCTATCATAATGAGCTTGCCCGTTAAAATACTGCCACCTAATTATATAAAGTATAGGGGAAAGTGTAATTATATACTGCAGTCTCGGTTCGGGTAAAACGAGAAACAAAAGTTGAGAACCTTAACCGAACCGACATGTGCTATTCAATTATATAAAGTATAGGGGAAAGGGTAATTATATATTGCACTCTCTCGGTTCGTGTAAAACGAGAAACAAAAGTTGAGAACTTTAACCGAACCAACATGTGCTGTTCTTTTATTTCCAAACCGGAACTGAAAAGTGAAATTAAGAGAAAACCGAACCGAACCGGCCAAATCGGGTCGGTTCAGCCCGATTCCTCAGCTGACTAGTTTTTTTTAGCCCAGCCCTAACAACAGCCATGGTTGGTTTGTGGGCTCTAGCACCTCCTCGTTTATTCCTGGAGGTTCTTGTAGATTACTGCCTACTCTTGGCTTTTTTCCTTGGCGGTGTTAATGGAGGAGATTCTATAGATAATCTAATGGTTTTAGGCAAGGTGGTCTGCCTGGGCCTTGGTGGGAATTTGGTAGGAGAATCTTGATCGAGATTGCATCTCCGATTAGTAGATGATGAATGATGGCGACGACCTATGTGGTTTGGGAACACGGCGTTGGCTGGGGTTGTGAACGCACCGGTGACGATGCGGCGGTCGAGTACGTGGTTTTGAAAAGCAACACTGGTTGGGGTCATGCACGCACTAGCAATGATGCGGAGGCCGGGTGGTCAAATTTGTCTCGCATTACTGCTGTCGTTGGTTACGATGTCATTGGTTTGGGTGATGGTGGCTATTGGCTAGCCAGCATTTGGAGGAGACCTATCTCTCTGGTGCAATTGGGTTAAAAGGCTTTTCAACCTGATAGGTGTTGGTGGCTGAAGATGAGGTTGGCTTGGCCAGTGAGAGGTTTCTGAGCTTGAAGACATACGTCGTGCTCCCTCAATCGTTGAGGTCAACATTCCCAAGGAGATAGACTCATTCAGTACCTTGTAGCGAAGAACAAGTTGAAGAGCCAAGTCCCACATCCAAGAAGAACCATCATGAGCTTTCTGGGGTAGGTTGGTAATTTTTTTTTGGGTATAGACAGGCGTTTTGGGTGCAAAAAACTCAAAACGTAAATGGGGGCGTGTCCCACATTTGCGTTTTGGGTTTTTTGCACCCATGGGGGTAGGGAGAGGGGGGTGTGTAGACCCTTCTCATATTTTCATTTTAATTGTTCATTAATTGAACTTCCTATATAACTAAATAATATAATACCATAATGACCCTCGTAAGTCCTAACAAATGATAATAATGTTTTTTCACCTTTACTTTTGGTCCAATTAAATGAACAATCTTATCTCTCTCTCCATCTCCAGGAAGAGGAAAAGAAGCTCCAACCGAAGGAGAAGAGAAGAGAAGAATGTACCCGAAGCTTCAGCTGTTTTTCAAAGTCTAGTCAAAGAAAGTCTGTATCTTTAGGTTTGATCGAAGAGAACGCGGCTGCTGCAGATAGTCTGATCGAATAGCCTTAAGTAGGTCTTTATCTTTTATGTTTTTTTTTATTCTTTTTTTTTTATTCAAGGAAATTTGTCAGTTTTACCCCCGCAAATCCAATTTAGTTACAAAATTATGTATCCTATTCAGATATGAAGCGTATCTACAACGTATCTAACATTGGATCCCTCACGTGTCGCACTCGTATCTTGTACCAATTCGGGATACAAACCCAAAATCACATATCTGTACTTTATAGATTAATAGAGAGGTAATCATAATTGATATTCTCCAATAAATCAATCTAATAAGGTAATTTATATAGTTAGGTATAAGTCAACTATTTAAAGAATTTACATGAGCAATTACATTATGAAATGATTTTTTTTTTTTCAATGTAATAGCTATTTATGTTTTGACCCTCCTAAATGAAATTTCTAGCTACGGCACTATTTGCACCATCAGTGTCTATACACTTTGAGGACTGTCAATATGTTACTCGAACTTACAAAGTTATCAATGTGATACCGAAACTCATATTTTCTTATCAACGTCGCCCCTCCGTTCATTTTCCATCACGGTGCCGTTAATTCTAGCACATCTAACGCACGTGACACTACTTGATGATAAAAGGACTGATTTTCCCTAAGGTTATATATGACAATGTAAGTATTTTTAATAAAAATGACCTAATTATCTTTTATCTTTTTAATAATTCTATTTTTACTCTCTTCACCTCTCATCTTCTTCGGAGTTTCTGGGTTGCTTAGATAAATGTCAAAAATTGAAAGTGTTGAAAATGAAGCGGAAGAGGAGGGCGACGAGGCCATGGTGGGTTTGAAGGTGACTTGAGATCTGGAGAGGTGTTGGGGTGCAATTGGAGCTTAGACGACGGCGCCATCCTCTTCGCGCTTAGCCTCAACACCACGGTGGTGCTTGTGCTCACGCACTTGGGGCTGAATGTATTTGGTGTCTCTGGTTGTTTCGGGTCACAGAACACTTGATTTCGGTGAAGAGACTGCTCTTGAAGGTTCAACGCCGTGTTTCAGGTCACTTACGAGAATTTTTGTAACGTCTCCATTAAAAAACTGACGTGGCAAGCACGAGAAGAAAAATAAAATGGCAAAAGTCTCCTTTCACCTATGTGCAGACCTAATCTTGAATGGAGACCAGTCAAAATATGAAGGATTATCTGAAGCAATTCTTCTTCTTTTCTATATCACCCAACAAAACCTATTGTTAAGTGGTGAGTTGAACAAGAACCAGCTACATAGCCTTGATTAAACAAATTAAGCTTCTATCACTGACAAATAGATAGAACGGGTAGAACCAAGTGTTGGAAATATTTTCTGTACAGACATACACGATTCTTCACCAAGTAGTATTTTCTCAACTTTAAGAGTTTTCTGAAGAAACTCTTCTATGTTCTGACTGTAACTCAAAAAAGAAAAAAGAAATCTGGAGCAGTTCTTTATGTTCTTGGAGGTGAAATTGAATCTAGATGAGTCTCTAACCCAATAAATCCAATAGCAACCCTTCCATCAGATTCTATAAAAACCATATCTGAAAAACCCAATACCAATTCATAAACCAATCAAAACCCAAATCATTACATCCAAAAATCAAGACTTACGCTCCAAAATCTCTTATGAAACAGCTTTTTATTAAAAAAGCAAACATCGAGTTACAAGGAGGCGAACAAGGAGTCCGCTTTAAAGATCTAAAGAGGGCAGCTAGGGCAATAAGCCTAACATCTCGTCTAGTAATGCTAATCAAGGCTTAGGGGCTTATACTACAGCTGCTTGCCAGTTAAGAATAATGGAAGAAAGATTATAATCCTTGAATTCCTTAGAGATAGAAACCCATAAGGATGCCCAGAACTTGACTCTCTCCCACAGGTCTTCCTTCTCCACCCCTCCATAGTTTTCAAATAATCTTTTATTTCTTTCCATCCAGACCACCCAGACTACAGCTAGCACCCCACAACCCCAAAGGGTTCTGGCCTTTTTACCTTTACCAAAAGCTATGGGGTTTTCTCTTAGCAAGTCACTTCTCTCTAATGGAGTTGTCCAGTCCACTCTTGCCTCCCTAAATAATTTTTTCCATAAGAAATTAGCCACTTCACAATGCATGAAGACATGATCATCACTTTCCCATTGAGCTTTGCATAAAATGCACCAGTGGGGAGAAAAACAACTTCCCGGTCTTCTCCTTTGAAGAACATCACATATATTCATCTTCCCCAATACCACAAGCCATCCCAAAATCTTCACCTTAGTAGGGACCTTGACCTTCCAAATAAACTTTGCAGGAGCAAAAATTCGATCTGATCCACCACTGATTAAGAAGCTCTGAAAAGATTTGCAAGAGAATTTCCCATTAAGCGCAAGCTTCCACCTCCTTTCATCTGGTTTGGACTCCACTAATCGGACATTTTCAAGCTTAACCAACAGCAAGGCAAACTTCTCAATCTCTTGGTCATTTAAGTTTCTTCTGAACCCAAAGTCCTAGCTCATCAGAAAATTGAGAGGGATAGCTAACCTTTCTACTGAATAGTTGGTGTGTCTTGATAGTCTGAACAACCTTGGAAAGTAGAATTTCAAGGGTTGATCCTCTAGCCAAGAGTCTTCCCAGAACCTCACTCTTTTGCCATTGCCTACAATTAGTTTATGACAGAGAGAATATTGGCTTGAAATATCCTTCCAAGGACTTCCACTTGATCCACCCATAATTGGCTTTGTGTCCCACCCATTCACATCATATCCATATTTGCTCCTTATTACAGCACGCCATAAGGACTCTCTCTCCAATGGAAATCTCCAAAGCCATTTCCCTACAAAAGATTTATTTTTTGCTAGTAGATTCCCGATTCCCAGCCCTCCTCTTTCTTTGCTTTTCGACACTGTCTCCTAACGAACTAGATGGTCCTTTCTGCAGGTTTAGTTGAAATTTTCAATCCCAACAAGGATGTAAAATCTCCAAGTTTTCCTTGCTTTCCCCTGTCTTCACTATGACTTTTATGTGTTCTGGAAATTATTCTATACACCGACGGTGTAGGTGACCCAACTCTTATAAAATAATCTCAACCCTTGATATTTATTATCAACTTTATTTTTAATAAACAAAAAGTGTATTTAATGCAATCTAACCATTCATTTATGTTGGTGCAAGTGCACGGCGGTGCTCTGAATAATCTCTCTATGTGTTCCTCTTTTTCCATAAAATGATCCCTGTTTGCAGGCCACTGCATTAACTTCCCTTGGGCCTCTAAACCTCCAGGCTCAAGTGGAGCCTTCTTGAAACCTGGAAACAATTGATGCAGTATATTAAAGTTTAAGTTTGAGTCCAATAAAGATGTTGTCCCAACTTGCCCCATGCTCATTGAACCCTCATTAATGCTCTTTTTCAAAAATTGAGCTCCACCAATAATTAAAGCGCCAGGCATACTCAATTGAATATTATTCTCTGTATCTACCCTCTCCACTTCCAATGACAGCCCCTCAGTCTCCCAAGAAATCTTTGCAGCTTCTCATGTCTTCTCATTAAGACCTTCAGGGACCTTTTGTTTCTCTACATTCTGAGAACTGTCACGTGTCACATCAATTTTTGGCAAGTTAGCTTCCGGCAACCTGGAGCTCGCCGGAAAATTGCCTACACAAAACTGTCCAGCAATATTCCGATTATCTTCATCTTCAAAGATAGAATCCCCAACAGGCTCTGTCAACTTCTTACAGAGAAAGTGGAATTGTAGTTACTTTCTTCTTGCCTTGGCAGGTTGTCTTGCCGGCAAAATTGACTGGATACGTACAATGTGAGATTGATTACCTTCAGTCAGCTTCACTAGTTCCAGGCAGGAATCCAATCTCGTTCTCTCTGACTCTGATCCGAGCTTCAAACAGATGTTTGAAGCCTTCTGTCCTGTTATCCACTTCAAGCAAGCCACCACAAGTATCGCTTCAAATATTTCTGCGACCACCAATGAAGTGGGAGTCCCTTCATTGCTATCCATCCTCCGTAGCTCACCACCTTCTTCAGATTGTTTGTCAATCCTTGTGCCCACTCAAAAAGAAGGACCTCTGGTTGCCCCAGCAATGGGAGTTTTCCGTGACTAGCAATCTGTTCTGCCTTCTCTAATTCCCTCACGCCCCCGCTTTCTCTTTCTCTCACTTTCTCTCATTCTCTTTGCTGGAATTAATTCTTTCAATTGGGTTTGTTTGGTTTGTCGTGGTGAAGCTGGGGAGAAGGTAACTGGGAAACACAAGACAGATTTTCTTTTTCTCAGACTATTTTTAATTTTATCATAAATCATCTTACTGGGGAAATAGAGGCGGGGGGGAAGAGGAAGAGGCATAAGCAAGACGAGTTTAGAAGAGAAACAAAAAGATGGAACAAAAAAAATTAAATTAAATAAAGGGTAAATGAGTCATTTTACATTTAAAAATAGGTGAAATGTCAAACATAACCTTACATTTAAGGAATGTTTGACGGAAGATTGACAGAACTATCATGTGTGTATGAAATTTTAAGTTCAGGGATCACAACGGTAGTGTTTTTAGTTTGGGTATCAAATTGACCCTGGCACCAAAATTGAGCGAGTGATGGTAAATTTTTCTTGAAGGCAAATGGAGTAGACAGTAAAGCACTGTTTGCTAATCGGTGCAAGTTATAATACATAGATTTAGTGGAGAGACTTCATTATTATTACGGGATGTCATTTTGTCACTATTATTCCTCCTATCCCCTTTGTATTCTACAGTTTTATTAATCAAGGCTTAAGGACAACCTCACTGGTCCTTTTTAAAAAAAAAAAAAAAANNAAGTACTTTAGTTAATTAGTTCAACATTTGGTAGTGCTCTTCATTTTGTTTCAATGTTTTATTGAAATTTTATGAAGTCTCATGACAAAAAAATTTGATATTATTTATTCAAAAAAAAAAAAAAAAGTTCATATTATTATTTAAAATTTAAAAATATTCATTAAAATAAATAGATCACACTAGTGGACCCAGTATCCTCCGTTAATCCATGTGATACCAATTTGGATCAAGATATTAATGATCCGCGGGATTATCGAATCAGGTCGGGTTGAATTTTGTTGTTACTAAACGAATTCGAATTTTAGTCGATCTGCTCTAAACCCGATCTATTACAGGTCTAATTATTCACTCTCATTCTCACTCTTCGAACACCTCGCATCGTTTATTTATTTAAGTTTTTTGGAGATTTGAAGGATTCATTCATGGCTTCAAGGAATCATCATCAAGAGCACCACACCTCCATTTTAGATAGTATAATGAAGAAATTGATTGGTTCATATTATCCCATAGCTAGGACTAACCAAACCAAGGACTAAAAAATCGAAAATATCCCCGAAATTTCGGCGATATTTTTATTTTTTCAGGGTCACAATATTTAATTAACATACCAAGAGAATATCGTGCGAAACTTCAGAAATATCACGATATTTTGGAAACTTTTTGAAATTCTTGCGAAATGCTCGAAATTCTGTCTCACGGGTCAACCGCTCCAGCTTGGGCCCAAACCCGAAAATTCCTAACTTCAGCCCAAATTTGAAAAATTTGGAAACCTTGGTTGCACAAGGTATGTCAAAACATCTTAACCATCCCTGCTGAGATGTAATTTGGTTAATTCATGTACATTTTTACATATATAGCTTCTCCATATATTTCACCCTCTTTCGATCATTTTTTTCGAAAATTTATCAATATCGATACTTTCTCGATATTTTCGTAGAAATATCTATTTTTCGGACCATCAAACATTCGTCGATAGTTGATATTTCTATACTTTTGTTGATGGATTCTTGTATGGCTAGTGAGTAGTCTAATTTTAGGAGTTAGGATTGTGAAGTCCAAACTCATTTTGTATCAATGTTGATACTTTATTGAAATAAATACAATTTCTTATGTATGCTTGAATTCTAAATTTATTAGCCCTTAGATTTAGATGCATGTGTAAAAGATTATCAATCTCTTCCTTCAATCACTCCCAGAATCTCCTCTAGTTTGTCTACTGCCACTTTATCGGTTTCCTAAGTTATGCTTCAGTTTTGATTCTGTTGTCAATGTAATCTTATTGATTCTTGTAACGGTCAATACTCACAACTATATAATGCATAGAATGTAATAGCTCAGTATCAAAAGGAAAATCAATTTCAATTTCTACAGCATGTTTCTAGGCTTTGTCACCCTTTTAAATTACGTCATGAGCAATTGTAATGAATAGTTTGATAATTTGACAACTTATTAGCTTTGTGGCATCTAGGATTTAAGAGTGGGGACCATCACCTAGCTTAATTGTAGCTAAACTTGTATGGGTCTCTATTATCTTGCTCTTTTGCCTCTAATTTTGGATATTGTGTTCTTACACAACGTGATGCCCAAGTTAGAGAATCAATTGTAGCCTTAATTGGCAGAATCGATTCAATGAAAGGGTAATTGGTTTCGTAGCCCTAACAAGTGCTAAGTACGAGGCTCAACACATATATGAATTGCATTTGTGAAATTGACATCAATGTTTGCAAGATAGTCAGTGTGAATCACTCGACACTCCCATGTTCCTATTAATTTAAAAATCTAAATATTACCCTTTAGGCTACAAGTTAGTGGCTTCGAATAAGCTTAGAGTGAACTAAGCCGAGCATTGCCAAAGCTTGGTGGTTTGTGTGAATATTTTGTTTATGTTAATTTTCTTTTGTTTTCTCGGTGACTTTAAATCCGACTACCCAATTCTCGAGGTACAGTAAATTCTGGGCTTAATATTTCCCTTAATTGACTTCAACACGTGCACTTGCATATAGCGAAAATCGCGTTCAAGTTAGTTATATTGATTCTACTACAAGATATTGCTGAAATTGTAGATTCCAAGGTTTAGAAAAAGTAAAAGGGAAAGAGAGAGATCAGAGAATGAGGGAGGAAGATGATGATGTTGTATTGATTAGGCTTGAGAGATTACATAATGCTAATTACATGGCCTTATATAGAAACTGTGCAACAAACTTGCTTAAACCCTAAGCAATGCTTAACAGCAAAGTGTTAAGCCTAACCACCCAACCAAATTCTCTAACATCCTTTTCTAGTCGACCAACCATGGCAGGATACGTGCCAAGTGCTAAAACAGATTTTGTTCACTTCATGAAATCTTCATTGACTCTTTGACCTTGACTAATTTCATATAGCCTACAGATATTTGTACACTATGGCCAAAGAATCTATAAGTTGAAGATTCATTTTACAAGCTACAATAGTCTTGTCAGCCATAGAGGCTCAATATATGACTATAGTAGAAGGTATAAAGGAAGCCTAGTGTTGGAGATTCATTTTACAAGCTACAATAGTCTAGTCAACCACGGAGGCTCAATATATAGTAGAAAGTATTAGAAGGTATAAAGGAAGCCTAGTGGCTACGTGGACTCATTGATTAATGAGCTGCACATTTGTTAGAAAAATGTGGAAGTTCATTGCAATAGCCAAAGTGTGATTTACTTCGCTAAATATCAAGTGCATCATTCAAGAACTAAGCATACAGATGTCAGATTTCATTATGTGCACGATATTATTGAAAAGAAGAACATTGTTCTTCATAAGATACCTACAACAGACAATCTAGCTCATATGTTGACAAAAGTTGTTGGTGCTGCCAAGATTGAACATTGTTTAAAATCAGCTCACATCGTACATGTTTGAAGAAGTTGATCGAGTAGCAGGGAACTTAGGATGGTGTTGCGAGATAAAAAGGAGATATGGAGGTTTTGGGATTGTAGTTGATTATGTGATGTATGCAAATATCGCCAAGATGGAGATTGTAATATTGTGGCTCAATTTGTCAGTGTCCCATATTATTATTCATTTATAACAGTAAAAGGGTAGCTATAGGGTTTCTGTTGTAAGAGTTGTTGTTTGGGATGAGAGCCTTGGAGCTGTCGTCTAACCCTTTGAGAGTGGATATGAAAACAGTGCTGCTTTAATCTTTTGTAAACCCTCCTTAATTTGATAGTGAATTTCTTTCTCCATGTTGCTCCGCGGACGTAGATTTTACTAAACCGCATTAACAATCCTTTGTGTTCTTTAGTTAATCATTCTTGCTTATATTTGGTTAACATAAAATCTACACCGCATGGATTCTCTAATCTTTTGCTCTTTGTAATTTTGTGCGTTTTTACAACATAAAATACTGGTAAAATTCAAGAAAATTAGGTTGTGTTACTAACCTCGAAGGAATTGAGCTTCATTAGATTCCACTGTTAAGACTTGCAAGTTTTGTACACCAGACTTGGACTGTTGGATAGATCTTGATAAGCCTTTTATGCAAGAGAAAGATTGATTCAGAGAATAGAATACAACATCGATAAACTGACCGTGTATTTCTACCTCTATTGCAAACAAGGAAGAAAACCAAAGTCTCAAGAACAAGCAAAAAAGATCAACCACAGAAACAGTCAAACAGGGTTTAGGAGATGTGACTTTAAAGATGATCTATTAGCATCTAGATTCCAGACAAGTAATGAACAACTAGTGCATAAGCCCGCACGATGTTGTGTGGTTTTTTTCTCTCTGAAATTTATACATAATAAAATGGCAATCATAATCCGAAAAAGTTGGCTTATGTGGTGCCAACGGATAACTTCTATGGAAGCATGCATGACTTGAAACTAAAAAATGGATGATCAAGGAGTGTAAAGTCCTTTTCCTTAACATGTTTTTTTCATCTAAATTAGTCCCTTTTTTAAAATCCTTTTTAAATATTGTTAATTTATGCGGCTACTGATGGTAAATATGTCGTGAATATGGATGTTGGACTTGGTTACTTATAAGGCAAGAGTTTCTAAGACAACTAAACTTAGAGAACTATCAACAACAAAGACTACAACCACAAAAAGAATCAGAAGAACCACAATTTCAAGAAACTAAACAACAACTGCACTGCAATTTCCACAGCAGATAAAAAGTAGGTGCAACAGAAACACAACTAAAGAAAGACAATACAAAACTTGGATAGGTATAGCTTAAAAGAAAAACCTGAAAAGAATTGCAGTCTTTCCAATGAAACAACAGCAGGTCTTGACCTGCTGCAGCTAGGCAATAACGAATGCTCTATGCTTACAGCGTAAAGAAGATAACTAATTCAATGCATAACAAATATACATCATCCTTCACCTTTACTAATCTAACAACCATTTCAAGAACCTCTAATGTAAACGGCATAAAAAAAATTCATGTACAATAGGTCTTTTGTTCACAATTTTCATGTACAAAAGGTGGAATCAGTCTATCTCATAATTCAATATCTCTCCCCATCAATTTATAATCTTAAATTACATAGAAGTGACTTTCATGTCAAAACTGGAAATATTGGTTGCTGCTTATCAACTGCCATGGTTTAATGCATATGTGCATTCTGCAACAAAGTACAATTGAAGAAATACTTAAACTTTTAGGATTCTGCACACTTATCTAAATATATTTTCCCATAATATCAACTTTTGTTGCTGCAGCTTGCTGCATATATGAAAACTTAGGAACCATAAATACACTAAAAATTAAAGGCTTTCCTTGATTGTTTCTTTAATTTTTGTTTCAATTGCCAACAGATATCTTTCTTATGAATGCATGAGTTCTTAATTCTTTCTTTTGAACATTTTAGTTCAATCATGCTTATTAATGTAAATTGCAATCGCTAGTCATTTAAGCTTTAGCACCAATATAACTTAACTAAGGCGGGTTGGGGTCAGATCATTCAAGTTATGAAAACTAAACAAATGCTATACTACAGTCTACAGTAAACATGTTATACTACAGTGGAAGCCCTTCTAATAAGGACCACTAAAATGAGGACTAGTTGAGTATTTTTGTGTGAGACCCACTTTTCGATCACATTTTCACAAATTAACCATTAGATGTTTAAATATTTATGTGTAGATTATTTATGCAAATTTTCAACCAAATTGAAAATTGTTGAGACATTCATAACCGTGATTTATCAGTTATAAACATGAACGGTTTATGTTTGACAGATTTGGTTCGTTTTTTATATTTAAGGCGGGTTAGGGTCAAATCATTCAAGTTATGAAAGCTAAACAAATGCTATACTACAGTAAACAAGCAAGCCTTCTATAAATGTTCTAGTTTGAGCAAACCTTTATTTTTATATCTTTCTTTGACTTGATACATGTAAAGATAGTGTAAACAGCTAGCTAAGTCTGCCTATCAACAGTTTTCAACTGTTCCCTAAATTCCTGAACTCACCCAATAAAATGATTGTATATTTTGCATGCATTATTGAAATTGTATATGGAAACCTGAAAAGGTCAAGATGCTTTTTCCAAGCTTGTCTATTTTTCCATAACTGTTCGTAATGGAGGCTAAGGGTTTCATTCAACTGATTAACTGTAATTAAATTTCAGTCAATGCATGGCATTTACCTAAATATTCCTACTGCAGGCCAGGGGTTTTATAATAGAATAAGAAGAATGTTCAAAGAAGCCAATAATAAGAAGACAATAGCCTGCTATTTAGCACCAATCATTCAACTTTAGCAGAAACTATGAAAAATTATTGAAATTAAAGCAAACAACTTTCATTGTACACAATTCTAGAATGGGTGATTGCTTACCCTCAAGACCCAACTAAATCAATTTGAGAGAACCCCCAGTCTACAACAGCTTCCCAGCAATTCTGTCTGGTTCACTCAAGTCTCTTTCGAAGACATGCACGCAACGACCTTCCTGTAACAAAAGGCAAATTCATGCTTAACTCAGAATCTCAAATTAGACCCATGATAGCAATGATCTGAAACCTAAATGAAATATACTTTAGGTTATTAATGCTTATGTAAAATTAACAACTCCTCCTTGAGCTTTCTCAAAAGTAACATACATTATTTATGTCTTGCTGCTGATTGTAAAGAATGAAACTTAAGTACAATTTGGACTACAAAATCAAATTCCTAGCCACCATAGACCAATAAGAGGGGGCAAAAAAAAAAAAAAAGGCAATCAACTTTCATCTAGTCCCTAAACACTTTGCTGGGTCAAGTCCCTATTCTAGGATTTCAGAAACTCATGGCTTTGATTCTCCGTCATTTTCAAAGTTTATAGTACTTGCAGATTCAGCCAAATTTTATTCAATCCAGGTATACGTCAACCTCGTCTTTATCAAATTCATCTGTAAATTCTTCAAATTGCAATTAAATTCTTTAAAGCAGCAAGAAAGTCTGTTTATTTTTCTTCTTGTTCCTGATTTTTCTTTCATACACAATTGAATAGATACAGGATTCTTGTGAGAGCCCAGGCATTGCAATGATATATGATAACAGTAGGAAGAACAGAAGTCCAGAATATACTAAGTACAAAAAAGATGAAGATCTTCAACCTTTTCGATCAGCCCAAAAAAAAAAAAAAAACTGAATTCTCCCACTCTAATTCTGAGACTCAAAAGGTAACAGTAACACTAAATCAGTTGCCATTTTATGGTTTATATTTCTTCCAAGTTCTAATAATCATCCGTAGTCCTATTGCTTGGTCAATGTTGCCCTTCCAGTTGTGGAGTTATGATCTACATTTAATTTGCTTACATGACTCTGAGTAATAGTGGGTTGCGAATAATTTGCAGCGATGATGAAGGGTCCTAGAGATAGAATTCTTTTTCAGTTAGTATCCAAGCCTCTGGTCTCATCTGAGCCATTATCGGCAGTGATAGTTTCTAAGGTCTAATCAAGTGCTTAAAAAGGAAGAAATTGGCAAACAAAGCAATTCAAATTGCAAACCTTTCCTAAGCTCTCAATTGGGAGAGAGAAATGGAGTGCAAGATATAAGGAATGACATCTCAACGTCTGGATATCAAGAGGAAGATCATTGTTTGCAAGTCAAGAATCTGATTTTGCAACATGAATGACCTACCTAAACAATTGAATCAGTATCTAACAAGCGAACAAAGAGTTGAAATATTTGAGTTATTCATATTGAACAGCATTCAAAAACATAGAAAAATCCCTTTGCAAGCTGTTAAAGAAAAACTTTATGAAGAGCAGCACTGCTTCCTCAAGACCCCGATAAAATCTCAAACTTTGTGTTACCTAACATCTAATTTCATGAATTTACCTAAAGTTTGTTTGGTGATAGCTACTTGTATAAGGACTGATAATAGATCAAGACCATGCAACTGCCAACTGCTCAATATAATAAACTTATCCATCAAAACGCGATTTGTGTCTACGTTATGGTTCTCCTTCTATGTAATGATTACGATATGTGAGCAGTGAAATTAATAATATAAGGTTGGAACCTTTAGACCGGTGATGATCATTGCATACAGATGCTACCCACATTTTTGTATGTATAACTCGATTCATTTTCTTATCCTCTGTCTCTCTATCTTTTTTTTTTTTTTCCTTTTCTTTTCTCCTAGGATGAAAAATGTTATGTTCTAAATTACCACAAAGAACCAGGCAATAGGGTTAAAGGCCTAGAGCATGAGTGATTGAGTAAATCAATATATTGATAATATATCCACAATATTAAAATGATAAAGTCATATTTAATCCTAATGTGGATAAGCAGAGAAGCTTATACAACATCACTAAGACAAAAGTTGCAGGCTCAATCTAGAACCATACTTTCGTTTAGGGTGTAAAGCTGCATAATAATATCAGGTAACTGATATTCTTTCTATAGCTGTCTCATGTCTTCATACTAATTCCTGGGGACAAAGGTTGTGAAATGCTTCCTGGCACGAGGAACGTTTGCCGATACCTAGATTAGGCAAATCCCTAAACCCTAAACACCGGGAAACTAATAATACTGCAGGCATTGAAGACAATAAATAATTGAATAACCGCTTTCGATTCCATCTAAAAACACTTACAGTAAGGATGAGAATGTATAACAGAAAATAATAACTCACAGGAATCTTTATTACATCCTCTGTTTTCCACAAACTATATTTTCTGAATGGTTCATACTATGCATTGCAGAAGCCCAACCTAATACTTCCAACTTCCTTCCCCCAAA
Organism: Rosa x damascena; assembly: GCA_001662545.1. Lineage (NCBI taxonomy): Eukaryota > Viridiplantae > Streptophyta > Magnoliopsida > Rosales > Rosaceae > Rosa > Rosa x damascena. The sequence continues at coordinate 81,914 of LYNE01000068.1, forward strand.
CTCAAACACAAATTGTGAAACAAAATCAGTATCCAAACTAAATATACAGTGTATTAAAAAAAAAACTGAAAATTAAGCAAACAAAAACCATAAGAACCAAGCAAAGTACAAACACAACAAACAAACAAAGAGAAAAACCAGCTCTTTATCCAAGAGCACCATAATCAGAAACCCATTACTGCAACCTTATCCAAAGAACCAGTAAGTATATGAAATCAAAGTTTGTACCTTGAAAGAAATATTGAGCCAATTAAACTTTTCAAAATGTGTTATTTGGAGAATCCTGAAGAGTTAATGAGTTTGTGAAGCTCATATATTTGGTGCTGGTGAATGGTTATTACTGGTTATTAGGAGAGGAAAATGAGAGGGGTTTAAATTAAGCTATTCTGGGCACGGCGGAAACAAACTCTTCTTCTTGTCTCCGTTCCACCTCTGCATTCTCTCTCTCTCTCTCTCTCTCTCTCTCTCTCTCTGTGGCATCGACTAAAAATTAAAACCCACAAACGACACGATGCAGACAAAATAGAAGTTGGGGGCAAAATGGTAACAGGGAGCAGGGCAAATTCGAAACGACAGAGGTCTAAGGATATCACTGTTAGAAAAGGCACAGAACAAGAAGCAATACCTTTCTTATCTCTTCTCATTGGAGTTCAGGTAAAGATGGTTCCAGATTATCCCTCCCTGTCTCTTTGTGTCCAGATCGAGAGTTTCTCCATCGCTCTCCCAACGGTATGCCTCTCTTTCTGCCTGTACTGATCGGCCACCAAAAATTTCACAGGAAGCGAACAGGTGGAGCGATCAATTTTGTAAAGTCAGGCTGGAGCCAAGGGCAAAACAGTCAGTGAACTATTCATTCCAAAAAAAGACAAACAAAATTATCAGTATTTTCCGTTTGGGTCCTTGATTAGTCTCAGTTCCAGTCAATAGTATAAGCGTGTTTTATAGGAGGTAATAAATACTCTATGATTTGTTTAGTCGATCAAAATACTACATCTTGTTTTATAGGAGGTAATAAGTACTCTATGATTTGTTTAGTCGATCAAAATACTACATCTGCCCCCTGCCAAATCTTAATACATTAATAACACGTTAGGTAAAGCTTTCACTAAGAGCATTTCCAACAAGGATAGCTATGAGACTAAAAATGAAATATAACTATCCAATTTGAGAGTTCTACTCCAGCATGTATAGTTATTAAGTGAGTTAATTTAAATTTTAAAAAACAAATAACTGAAAAGGATGAATACCAAATGAGAACTACTGGAATAGTAATAGAGTACTGAAAAGATAAGAATTCAAACAATTGAGAACAATACAATAACAGACGCAATACACAATTGAATGTATGTTATTATAGCACGCATATAAAATTCGTGATTGTAACTTCTGATGGAGATCGAAAACGAGTATACCCAATGCAAATCCAGTGATAAAATTAGACTATTGGCAAAAGAATCTGATCAAATCTGATGGAGAAAGAGGACGAGAATAAAGGATTGAAGGAAAACTTACAATCTTCAAGGATTATAGGGAATTTGTTGGAGCAGAAGAGACTCATTTGTTCCTAAAATAAATAAAAAAATCAAAATATAAGGAAGCTGTTGAAATTGCTCTTAATTAACCAAGCGTTTGAAGAAAAAGAGCCTTGCTTTCTCTCTCAAGGACAAAGGAGAGTTAGGAGAGTTTCCATGGGTGGTTGCGCTCCGGAGGATCGTCCATGCGTGGTTGTGCTCCGGAGAGTTTCCAAATGGCTCAGGCTTGTGTTTTCTGGTTGCATCTCAACCGGCAGCGTGGTTGTGCTGATCAAGACCAGCAGGATTCCAGACGGTGTGAGTCAAGATGGCGTGAGCTGTGGCGGCGTGATCCAAGCATGAGCTGTGGAGGCGTGGAGCCCGGCGGTTTGGGTCAAAGCGGTGAGAGGTCGTTGCGGTGTAGATCGGAGCAGCACGGGTCGTGGCAGAATGGGTCAAGCAGTGCCGCTGGTCTTGCGGTGTACCGCATGTCATCAGGAGTGCTGAGCTTGTGGCGTACGACATGTCGTCAGGGAAGATGGGCTGGGGCCAGGCCAGCTTGATGGGCTCTGGGGTTGGACTATTCCTTTGAATGCTCTTGGGCTTACTATTTTGGGTTGTGGTTGTTGCTCTATGTCTTTACTATGTTTTAGCTTTGTTTTTTACAATAAATTCCTTGTATTTAGGAACCCAAGCACTGATGTACACCCAATATCTCTAGCACTTGTACCGAAAGAAGATATTCGCTATCTCTACATATTTGAATGTATAATGAGTAAGACTATATGTACGTACCACATGTGTGTAATACCACTAACTTCTTGTCTGTCTATGCTCTTAAATGACAATGAAATGATATATAACGGCATACTCTGGCTTGTGATGAATATACTATTTTTTAACTCAAAAAAAAAAAAAAAAAAAAAANNNNAAAAAAAAAAAAAAAAAAAAAAGGGACAAAGAGAAAAAGATATTAATTAATTAAAGCTTATTATAAGAACAAAACATAGAGGCCTAAGCATATTATCTTTATACAAGCATCGGTTTGGTCTGCTTTTGAAGGCTTCGTATCATTCATAGTTAATTATGATGTGATTTATATTAATCACATTTTCCCTTCTAATGCAGACTTCGACAAAAGATTATGCGGACGGCCAAAAGCTCTCTCTTGATTTTGGTTCTTACTTTTATTGTGTTTCCTAGCGGTTGTCAGCTACAAAACAAAAGAAAAAAAGATTAAAAAAATTATTCCGGAGAATATAAGACTCAAAAAGCAAAAACGGGAGAGAAAAACCTAAAGGAAACTTTGAGAGAAAAGTTGCCGACCGTGCCTGTCCGACTACGCCTCGGGCACTGACAATGGCTTTTGGCCTCGCCGGCGTCCGTTGAGTGCTGCCAAATGGGTTGCTGGTGTGAGTGAGCAGCGATTGGGGTTGCATGGGCTCCTCTTGCCATGGCTTCGGCTGACAGCGGTGTCGACACAAGCAGAGGTTTCGCGTCAGATGGTGGAGACTACTCGGATCTGTTCAGATCTCGCCGCATTCACCGAGTTTGTGGCTGGGCTACGTATCTTTTCTGGTGGTTTCTATGGTTTGATCCATTCGGATCTTGCCATAAAACCATTGGTGTTTCATTGATCGATCTCAGTGCTTACAGCGGAGGACGGCCATCGGGCAGGTATGGGCTGGATTCGGTGCGTGCAGTGGAGGGCGGCTAGAGGTGTTGATCGGCGACGTGACTTCGCTAGCGGTCAGGACCTGCAAGCGGTGGCGTGACGGGCTTGGAAGCACGCTGGTGGTGGCTGGGCTGTGTATGGTGCACATGTCGTGGACCGGGCTCAATGGCTGGAGCTCTTGGGCCCTAATCCGGTTGTGGGCTTGGTTTAGGGCTGATGTATCTTGGGCCTGGGGTTTTACTCTAGGTTCAAGATGGTTTATTTTATATTTTTATGTTATTAGTTACTATTTTGTTTTCTCGCTAGAAGTTGATTTAATAAGTTGCTACCATTTTTTGGTAGGACGTTGTGGGTTTGTTCCCGGTTTATGCACCTTATGTGTCTTATCTGCTCTAGGTAGGCGGCGAGTTCCTTGCATTGATGAGTTGCCGCAACCTCCTAGTGGTAGTAATGTGTCTGCTCTAGGTAAGCGGCGAGTTCCTTGCTTGGTCAAATGGTCGCTGCCCTCCTAGTGACAGGGTGAAACTTAGTGTCATTGGATGTATTTTCTAATGGCAACATGGTGGGAAAGCTGTGAGTATGGAAATTATGCTATGCTGTAATTGTGTTGCAGGTCGAGTTATCTTTCTGTTGTGTCACCGCTATAAAGCAAATAGAGTCGCCTGTAGAGCACTCTTTGCTAGTTGGTGCGTAATTGAATACAATTGTTTTGTAGAGTCATGATATTATGTCAGGATGTTCTCTATGTGCCTATTGTAATCAGAGGTTTAGGCTCAATGTCCCCCCTTGTATTCGATAGTTTCATTAATCAAGGCTTGAAAGCAGCTGCACCAGCCCTTTTATCAAAAAAAA
>LYNE01000068.1:88820-115604 GCA_001662545.1 Rosa x damascena
GAGAGAATGAAGGATCTGCTCCCCAATCTGATCGGAAACAACTGCGGCGACGGCGACGAGGTTCATTGGCGGGCAGCCGGGCACCAAGGTGATGTAAAGGAACTCCGAGCTCGCTGCATAAACTCGCCACAGGCTGCACGAGCGTCGGCTTCTGGGCTGCACGACCATCGCCGGCTGCACCTTCACGGCTCTGTGAGAGAAAGAGAGAGAGAGTCAGATTGGATGAGAGAGATAAGGGAGAGGAGAGAAAGCTCGATGCCATATAGTGTAGTTTATTAATTTAGCTGAGGGTAAAATTGTCTTTTTAAATTAAATTGGGTGGTTGAGAATAAAAATTTGTTGTTGGGGTAAGTGGGATAATTTTATCTTATTTTAGGGCTTTGGGTCAAGGACCCTTATTATTAATGAACACCAAGAATTGATACATGAGTCTGGGATTTATATATTTGATAGCTAAAAGCTAGATAGCTATAGCATGGTTTTGATCTCTATACAAAATATCAAAAAGCGAAAGTTTTCTTTTGGGAGAGTCTGCAACTTTCAGAGTCTTCTCAATAAGCTTTTGGGCCTTCTTGCTGCTTATTTCAACTCTCATACTATTGCTCTTTTCGATCTTCTTATAATCCGCCGCTGGTTTTATCATCTTCAAGGACACGATGTATCATCTCGTAGAGACATCTAGATGCGATGTTATCAAAAATGGACCTCCAGTTGTTAATTGGAGATTTTCGTCTACTGACTTGCATGACCTTTTTCTGTTTCGACAAGATTTGAATGATGAACTGGATCAGTGAGTGATATTCCAACAGGTCTGTGAGAAAGCAAACAGCTTTGAGAGGAAGACAACAGAGGCAATGGTGGAAGACCCAAAAATGACTTTTCACAAAAGAAGAAATTATGGTTTCAATTAAAAATCCAGGTGTTAAAATTTCATTGGAGCGTCCAACCATGTCAGAATGATGACGTGGTTTGATGGGAGCAGTGAAAAATTTCTCCAGTCGTATGGAATCTTGACCTGAAACTGTTCTCATTCAAACTCCAATTAAGCTATAACGTCCAAAACATCTAGTCAGAAAAAGAAAAAGAAGGAAAAAAAAAAAAGACAATGTCCAAACATCCAAATGCTTGATGATGGTGACTACAAAGTGGGTTATGACGGCACGGGATCTCCCAGTTTCAGGGCTCATTCGAACGAGAGAGGAGAGGGATGCTATTGAGGAGGTGCCCGGAGTAGGCGAGGGTGGAACAATGGAGGTGGATAGGGTGGAATCCCAGGAGGAGGAGGCCAGTGTGGGACCCAGGAAAAAACAACGAACACGGCAAGACGGCGACCAGTCTCCGCCGTTGGGAACTGTGACAAGTGGCACGAGCTGTTTACGGGATGTCCCGATCCAATTGGTGCCGGATTTCGGGCATGCTTTAATGGGGGAGGTATTCATGGAGAACTGTTTTGGAAAGGGGAAGGATTCACTCGCCCAGTCCGATCCGGAGTCTATGCAATCTCCTCAGTTTTGCGAAGTTTCTAGAAGATTTATAAAAGATGTGGGGCGGGATTCTCTGGCTTCTGATTGTGTGGACCTTTTGAATAGTTTTGGGCCTGGAGGAGGTAGTCAGTCAGCTGGGCCAAAAGGGGAGCCTTTGGGCCATGGAAAGAAGGCAGAGTCTACTAGCCCAATCTCATATACAATTAGTAAGGGACAGACCCCAAGCGGACGAAGGGGCAGAAAGATGGACAAGGTGAGGTGAGTAGTTTCAAAAGGACTGGCAGGGAATATATGCGGCAGGGCAAGGGTGCAAGAACTGGCTATACAGTTCGCAAGTTGATTGTGAGTTCTGTTTCACCTAAGAAGAGCTGTGGGCGTGCTCCAGAACGTCTATCCATGATGGGTCCGGGTTCGACCCATCACGAGCCATGAATGCGTTGTGCTGGAACTGCTAAGGGCTCGGGAACCCTTGGACAGTGAATGGGCTAAATGGGTTGGTAACCCTAAACGTTCCTGATGTTATCTTTCTTTCAAAAACGAAGTGTGTGGCTAATGAGATGACTCGAATCAAGGTGCAGCTGGGTTTTCAAAATGCTTTTGTGGTACCTTGCAAGATGGTTAGACATCTGAATGGCAGAGTGTCGAGAGCGGGAGGTTTGTGTTTATTGTGGAAGGATGGATTGGTTGTGAATCTCAGCACCTATTCTGACAATCATATAGATGTGTTGATTGGTGATATTAGTGATCGATGTAGATGGAGATTTACGGGTATTTATGGTTTCTCTAAGGTCGAACAACATCACTTGACCTGGGAGTTAATTCGTAAGTTTGGCCATAACAATTGCAGGCCTTGGTTGATTGGAGGTGATTTTAATGAAGTATTGCGAGCTTGCGAGAAGGAAGGAGGTCCGCCTCGATGCCCTAGGCAAATGGAGGCGTTTAGCAGGTGCGTGGCTGACTGTGGCTTATGGGATTTACAGTTCACAGGTCCTTGTTTCACATGGAGGGGAAAACGTAGTGGACACGAAGTTAAGGTGAGGCTTGACCGGTTTTTGGCTACCACAGAGTGGTCGGAGTTGTTTCCGGCATCTCGGGTTATTCATTTAAAACCCTCAAAGTCGGACCATCTACCGATTTTCCTGGAGATTCGAATGACGAGGCCGAGGAGGAGAAGGAAACATAAGCGATTTCGCTTCGAGGAATATTGGCTACAAGATGAGGAGTGTGCTGCGGTGGTTAAGAGTGGCTGGGAAGGAGTGGGTGGATTGGAACCTTTCCAGTCGGTCTGCATGAAAATTTCAAATACGAGGAAGGTGTTGGTAGCTTGGAGTAAACAGAAATTTGGTCATTTGAAGGATGAGATAGAGAACACTCGAACAAAGCTCTCGGTGTTCTCTGATAGGTCCTTGTCAGCTAGACCGGAGGAGGAGTGAATGCAACTTGAAGCTAGATTGAATGAACTATTGTTGTTGGAACATGAGTACTGGAGGCAGCGGTCTAGGGTCATGTGGTTGACTGAGGGCGACCTCAACACGAGGTTTTTCCATCAACGGGCAAGTAATCGTAAAAGACGGAATAAGATTAAGGGTCTTTTTGATTCGGAGGGAGTCTGGCGTACCAAGGACTCGGACCTGGAACAGATTGTGGTTCAATACTTTGGTGACTTGTTCGTTACCAGTAATCCTACTAATATGGATTTGTTCACTAATCTTTTCTCTCAGGTCGTTACAAGTGCGATGAATGCAGAACTAACTAGAGATTTCGAGGAGAGTGAAGTCCTCACTGCGTTGAAACAAATGCACCCGATGAAATCTCCAGGCCCAGACGGTTTCTCTCATGTGTTTTATCAACGTTGGAACCTGGTGGGTAAGGACGTTACTGCAGCTATTAGGGCTTTTATAGGTTCCCATGATCTGCTTCGTCAAGTCAACAACACCTCAGTCACATTAATCCCTAAAGTGAAGGAACTGGAGCACATGAGCCAACTCCGCCCTATTAGCTTGTGTAATGTAATCTACAAACTGGGTTCCAAGGTCCTGGCTAATCGTCTCAAGCCTCTCTTGCAAGATATCATTGCACCGAACCAGAGTGCATTTGTTACTGGTCGTCAGATTTTTGACAATTCTTTGCTTGCATTCGAGATATCTCACTTTCTAAAGAGACGGAGTGGTGGGGCTCAGGGTTTTGGGGCTTTGAAGTTAGATATGAGTAAAGCCTATGATCGGGTTGAATGGAGATTCATTGAAGCTGTAATGACTAGTATGGGTTTCGATCAGGTTTGGATACAATGGATAATGGGTTGTGTGACAACGGTGACTTACTCTTTTATTCTCAATGGTGAGCCACGGGGTCAACTTGTTCCATATCTAGAGGATTGAGACAAGGAGACTCTATCTCTCCTTATCTATTCCTATTATGTTCGGAAGGGTTATCAAGGATGTTGACAAAGGCAGAAGAGCGTGATCAATTGCATGGAGTCAAAATTGTGTCAGAAGCTCCTTCTATAAACCACCTGTTTTTTGCGGATGATTCTTTCATCTTCATGAAGGCAGAGGATGAGGAGTGTGGGAGGCTGAAGGATATTTTGAAATGTTATGAAGATGTATCTGGGCAACAAGTTAACTTCCAGAAGAGTAAGATTTCTTTTTCGAAGAATGTCAGTATGATTGTTCAAGAAGAGCTTGCAGTTCTGTTCGGGGTAGAAAGGGTTGACAAGCATGATAAATACCTTGGTCTCCCAACTGAAGTTAGCTACTCAAAGACGGAAGCTTTTCAATATATTATGGAGAAGACTAGAAATAAGATGAAAAGCTGGAAGGACAAGACTTTGAGTATGGCAAGTAAGGAGGTTATAATCAAATCGGTGGTCCAATCTGTTCCTACCTATGTGATGAGTTGTTCTGAGTTGCCAAAACACCTTTGCCAAGAGATGCACCGTTGTATGGCAGAATTTTGGTGGGGTGACTCGGACAACGGAAGGAAGATTCATTGGATTGCATGGGATAAGATGTGTGTACCCAAGGAGGATGGGGGTTTGGGTTTTAGAAATATGGAGTTATTTAACCAAGCTCTACTCGCAAAACAGGGATGGAGAATTTTGAGGTGTTCTGATTCTCTTCTTGCACGGACCTTGAGAGCTAAGTATTTTCCCAATTCTGATTTCTTGCATGCTTGTGTCAACCCGGGTGATTCGTATACTTGGCGTAGTCTGATGAAGGGGAAGGATCTTCTTGTGAAGGGGGTTCGATATCAAGTGGGTTCGGGGGAGGCAATTAACGTATGGTCTGATCCTTGGATACCAAGACCTTATACTTTCAAGCCCTATTCTGCGGTGATGGAGGGGTTGGAAAATATGAGGGTTGCTGATCTGATTGATCCGGAGACGAGGGATTGGATGGTGGACTGGTTAGAGGAACTTTTCTTTCCAGAAGAAGTTGAGCTGATTACTAAAATCCCTCTTAGCTTGAGGAATCCAGCTGACAGACTCATATGGCACTATGACAAGCATGGACTATATAATGTGAAGAGTGGCTATCATGTGGCTCGTTGCATGAGTACTATGTCATCTCAAGGGTCTTCTTCTCATGCAAGTGGAGATAGTAGTTTGCGGAAAACAATATGGGCTGCAAAAGTCCAACCTAAGGTACGTAACTTCATATGGAGACTAGTGAAAGGTGTGATACCTACTAAAGTTGCGTTACATAAAAGAGTCCACTTGGGTGATCATCTTTGTGTGTTTTGTCGGCATGAGAATGAGCACAGTTTACATGTTTTTAAGGAATGCAATGTTATTGCATGCTTTTGGCTTTATATCCCACTGGGGTTGCGTGCCAGAAACCATGCAACGACGTCCTTGAAGGAATGGGTTGTTGATATGATAGGCTTGCTCTCCAAGCCACAGGTGGACGTCTTCTTTATGCTACTTTGGTCTTTATGGTCTGAAAGAAATAAATTAGTATGGGATGGTGGTCAATTCAACCCCAGGCATACAGTGACCTGGTCTATGCATTTGTTACATGAGTATCAGCGGTTCCATCCTCGTCGAGCAGTGGGAAGGGACAATAGGAGGATGACGACAAAATGGGTCTACCCTCCTTGAGGCCGACTAAAGATCAATGTGGATGGGGCATTCCGGGGTAATAATGAGGCTGGTAGTGTTGGGGTGGCGGTCCGTGATGAGCAGGGCAGGTTCAAGGGAGCATGGTCCCGATCCATCTCTAATCTATGCTCAGCTTACCATAGTGAAGCAGAGGCCTGCAGAGCGGGCTTGTTGTTGGCTATTCGCCAGGGTTGGAGACAGGTTGAGTTTGAAAGTGATTGTTCCACCCTTGTTGAGGCTCTTAACAATCAAGGGGAGGACAATTCTGAGGTAAGTCGTATTCTAGATGATTGTAGAGAGTATATGCAAGCTTTTGATTTTATTAGAATACGTCATATCTTTCGTGAAGCAAACAATGTGGCCCATAGGTTGGCACATTTTGCTAGTTTTGATCGTGTTGTGGATCTCTCTTTAGCGGAGGCTCCTGATTTTTTACAGGATGTCCTTTATGAAGACAATTGTAACGCAACTATGCATGCTCGGGGTATAGGTATTACGTCCCCCCCGATGCGGCAAAATTTAAATAATAATAATATGGGCGTGGGGATGAGCCCCCCAGCCTGACTGGGTTCCAAACCCCTTTACTCAAAAAAAAAAAAAAGAAGCAAATCACAATCCATCCAACTATTTATTTCAAAGTCCTTATTTTCTATTTAATGTAAATTATCTCACTAATAAGAGCCCCTAGAATGTCTATATTTGCTTAAATCTTGAGAGGTTTGATTTTTCTATATTTTAGAGAAAAATGAGCATCTTTTGCTCCAACAGATTCTATATAATTATTCTCATTTTAGGAATAGTGAGGAAGAGAAAACAAAACTCCCTAAATTTGGGGTAATCTCTAATATTTTAAGAATGAATTATAGAGTTTTAGGGATTACTAGCTGTAATATAGAGAATCTGTTGGAGTTGGAGAAGAAAAACTATGAAAAACTTTGAATTTTACTTCCATTTAATATAAAAAGAGAGAAGTTTTAATAGAAAATTACACACAAGTGATCTTTTGAAACTTTAATTAGTGATAAGGCCACTTAATTTTTTTTATACACATAAGGCCACTTGTTTCCACAAATTAATTCATTCCTGACAATTTTACCCTCCCACTTAAGAAACCCAATTAATTCCCATCGGTCTACGCCCTTACCCCCCCCCCTCTCTCTCTCTCTCTCCGATCATAGTCTCTCTCTCTCCTCGACCACAGAATTTCACGCCTTTGGTCTCCGCCTCCGATTCCCGCGACCACCAGCACGACGCTCCTCCCTCTGATTCTGGCGACTACCGCTTCCGATCTGGTGAGATTCCAATCGATCCAAGCTTGCAAAACCTCGAAACGGCACCGCCCTACCTGTGTCTGACCAGCGACTCGAAGATCCATAATGCCAACAAGCTCGCGTCACTCTACCAGTGAGTGTAGATGTTCAAGGTTTGCGAGCAAGCTTCAATCGCCGTCACTAACAAGGCCGACGTCGCTGTCCTCTGAATTTGGTGTTGTAGTGCTTCCAGATCTCATTCTCGGTGTAGATCTGAGAGCTGTCGGCGTTTCTCGATGTTCCGCCATCGATGTTCCTAGCGTTCTCGTGCTCCCATGCCTCATCGCCATTGCTCTAACCTCGATTCAGACACCTGCAATTTCAGCTCACCTCCGACGACAGCCACTGAACTGGTCTCAATCCACAGCTGCAATTGTGTTTTTTCTAGAAGCTCTGGCAATGGGAGCTGTAGTGGAGGCTAGGGTTTCGGCAGGGAAGGCTCGATTGAGTCGTTGATGTTGCGCATGGAGATGATGACTGTCGATCAGGCGAAGGCGGGCCCACTCGAAAGGGACATTCACTTGGTAAAGTTTCCTTCTCTCTCGAGCTCAATTTCACTTTTCGAGTTGAAATTGGTCGTGATTGTTGACTGAGAAGCTTCGGATACCATAGTTTTTTACTCTTACTTCGTCTTATAGCTTTGGTAGTTTTCCAGTGCTGCTTAGTTTTGTTTGAGTTTGGACTAGAGCTGTATTGATGAAATAGGTGAGTTCGATATGTTAAAATAGCTTATGCTGGCATAAGTTAAAATTATAGTAGATTATTGAACAACGAGCTTCAGATATTATCATTTTTATAGCTTAAGCTGCCTTGATGAAATTGGTTACTCAAATTTGCTTCACATGACTTATCTTCATATATAAGCAAGTAATTGCACTCTTAATAGCATTTCCTGGACAAACTGTATGGTTTCACAGTGCCTTATTGGATTCTGGTAGTGAATTTTTTGGGAGCCCTCTATACACACTACACCACAAACAATCATCTATAGCGGCCAAAAAACGCTATAGTATCCTGTCATAGCGTTATAGAAAACGCTATGACAGCCCCTGCTATGGTAGGTCTGTTACTTTAGATAGCGTTTCTGGGAAACGCTATCTATAAGTCTGTAAGCATTGGAGAGCGTAGCTTTTGTTAGTGACAGTAGTTTTTGTTGTTGGTGATAGTAGTTTTTGTGACCTCATTGGAAATCTCACCAGCGTAGCTTTTTGTCTGTGATAGTAGCTTTTGTTACTGGTGATAGTAGCTATTGTGACCTTGTCGGAAATCTCATTAGCGTAGCTTTTGTTGCTAGTGACAGTAGCTTTTATTGCTAATGATAGTAGCTTTTGTAACCTCGCCGGAGGTTGCCGGAAATCTCATCAGAGTAGCTTTTGTTGCTAGCCACAGTAGCTTCTGGTGTTAGTGACAGTAGCTTTTGTGGTCGTTGGAGTTCGAGGGAAGTTGGCCGGAGGTTGGCCGGAAGTTGACCGGAGACTCGCCGGAGTTGGTTGGAGGTCCTCGCCGGAGAGAAGAGAAAATGATTGTTGACTTTTTATTCTAGTGGCATTTATGTAAATATGTTGGTTTTTATATCCAAAATATAACACCATTTTTAATCTAGTGGTCTTATGAGGGAAAAAATTAATTTGTGGCCTTATGGCTAAAAAAACATTCAAGATGCACTTATATATGTAATTAACCCAAGTTTTAAATATACACCCCAAATTACTTAATACACACTCCATACTGAATACACTATCCATTTAATTTCTCATTCTAATATTTTACTAAATACACAACTCAAAGTACCTAAAATATCCTTAATCTCAAAAATCATGAAATATCCTATTATTTGACTATATTAAGGCTACTATTTAATATGATTAGTATATTCTAGAATATTAATTGATGTTTTGTAAATAACCATATTGATTACTTGTGTTAGTTATTGAGAAATCCATAAAGATTTATTATTGTTCCCTTTAAATAGATGCATATAAATAGGTTTTGTATTATTTGAGTTCTCATCCACCAAACACCATGTTAATCAAGTATAAAATTATGAGTTGAATATTTAACCAAAATTATATCAGTTGTTTCTCCACAATGGCGGAACTACAAAGTTGTCATTAGAAGGGCAAAAAAAATTAACAATTACAAAGTTTTTTCACTCGTGATGTTTTATATTAGAAAATAAATGGATTAATCATATCTCTTAAGAAGAAAAAAAAGAAATTAACTAAAAAATGGGAGTAAAGTGATCCGTTTTAAAAACATTTAATGCCATTGATTTTGAAATTCTAAATATTATGGTTTCTAGCCTCACTTAATTACAATTTATTTAAGGAAAAATTAAATTAGATAGTTTCTAACTTTATTCTTGTATTAAATTAATGGCCATGTATATAAATTTGTTGTGTTTATCTAACTATTTATACATAAATAGCATAATATAAGGAAAATATGACAATTTTTTTGTCTTCTAATGCATAAATGTTTATTTTGGTCATTTAACCTACCTACAAAATTTAATTTGAAATATAAAATAATAGAGATGTGTATTAAGTGATTAGGGATGTGTATTTAAAATTTCTCATATAAAAATTATAGAGAAGTTGTTGGAGTTGTTTTTAGAGGTCTATGCAATATTTATCTCAAGTTAGCACATCATGATGCAATAATTTCAAATTAATTGGGACTGAGCAGCACTAGGGGACATATCAAGTGGGATATCTTTTGAGAATTTTAAGAGACCATTGGATGAATTATTATTTTTGAATCAATCCATCAATGATTGCATTACTTAAACTCAAGTCAAAATGACCATTACATACCCCTCCGCTACCATTCAAACATAGACAAGAGGTTGTGGAGGTAACACACGGTACATAGTACTAGACCACTCATTAGACATCCAGTGCTCACTTATGAAAGCAAGCCTATTACTGAAAAAGCTAGGACGCAGTAATAGACTGAGTAAAAAACTATACTCATTACTGCTCGGAAGAAAACCTAACAAGCATAGTCCCTAAAAAGGGGTTATTGAAAGCAACACTACTAACAATCTATAGTCCTAGGTCCAAACACTTGGCCCAAAAGACAAAGTGAAGGCCCAGGCCAATAAACAGCAGCCCTAAAGAACATCCTGCCAAGGCCCAACAGCGAAGCCCAGCCCATCTTCTATCCACAGCCCCAAGCTTTCAAGCTCGACGCAATCCTGAAGATTGCCTCCGAGACCCCGCCTTGCCGCCACCATCTCCGAGCTCGCGCCCAACCCAGAAGAGAGGGACGAACCACACCACAGATTGAAACAACTCGGTATGGGTCGTACACTCACCGCCGTCTGGAGCGAAACCTAGCTACAGTCATCCGGATGGAAACCCAGCCGCCGCCGTCAGGAACAAACAAAACCCAGTCTCCTTCGTCAATCGAAATTGGTACGCACGAACCTCCAGCCCCAAGCTGTCTCAATCCGAATAGGCCAGCCACCTGTTAAAACCATAAGCAAAGATCCCAGAGGGCTACACCATGTGTCGCCCGTCCGACAGCATCACCACGACATCAAGGCGATGCCGGAGAGCCATCGGACGAGGGTTGGAGCTGCCTTTGCCGCCGCAAGCTTAGTGTTCTCGAGAGAGAGAGAGAGAGAGAGAGAGAGAGAGAGTAAGAGTTTTTTTGATATTGCAAAAACTCCTTTTATACCATTGGATGATTCTTGATCCAATAAAATGTAGTTTTAATGTCCTAAATTAATTTTAGAATTCTGCATTGCATAAATGGGACCATTAGTCTTTTCTATGAGTAGACAACAATATGAAAATAATTATATATTACGCCCATTATATATCAACCAGATGCGGAGATGTTCAATGCAGTTAGAGTTTACTAGTTTAGAGCTATTTATAAATTTATAACTATCAAGATGTTGTAAATACTACAATTATGTGGCTGTCCATGTAATTATTTTGGGACGACATGTAATACTCATTAGTTAAGAGTCCATTATGTAAATTGGGGAAACTTGAGATTGATCACCAAGAAACCATTAGAGTGGTCACCAAGTAACCTTGGGACTGATAGCCAAGTTATCTTACGAGTGATCATCAAGTTACCATATAAGTGATCTCTATGTTAGTGTGATCATCAAGTAACTCTACCCCTATTTAAAGGGAACTAATGAGAATGAGAAGACACACCTCTTCCCCCATCTATTCTTCTCTCTTCATACTCTCTACTTTCTAGCAAGCAAGTTATCTCATTTTATAACACGTTATCAGCACAATAGTTTCTTGTATAAGCTCCTGGAGTTTCAAGAGTCATATGGTGTAACTTCATTTTGGGTAATACTCTTGATCTAGAGTTTAACTTGCTTGTTCTTTGTTGATATGATATTCTCCATTGTTTCTTATGCCAACCCAAGAGGATATGCACAATTTGAATAATGCAATCGCATCTACAACATTCATTGTGCGTGGCGCATCAATATTCAAGTTGTTCTAGGCATCTTGCTAGACACACATATCAATAAGGTAAGTACACATTCATTATCATCTTGATTTATTACCATATTTGTGTAATCTATATTCATATCCTTATTCATTTAACGGAACCGGTTGGTCTATCTCGAATCCGAAGTTTCGAGTGCTAAGAGTTTGAACCTCAAGTTCAAACCACCAAAAATTGGTACGTCTAAAGAATGTACAACTTAAACCTTGCACTCAAATATCATCGTTGGTAATATAGTAATCAAGCAAGGGTCATTATCCGCTGAAGATTGTTCCTAAATTGCTAAAGAAATATCACAACCTACTCTAAACCATGCTACTGAACAGTTAACGAAAATAAATTAATTAACTAATCTAGACTCGATATAATTTTCTGTAAATTTTACACGACACTAAAAATACATTGAATAACACACATACAAAATTTCAGAATAATCGGAGTTGATTTAATATATGAAATAATTCACATAAAACTAAATACAGTAAGATAACATAGCAGAAACAGATTTTATAACTTTAAAACTATTGATAGAAACAAAGCTAAGGACTCATTCTCCACCACCAAACACACTCAATCATATCAAAGCTCAGTTATGGAATCCTAAATCTCAATTGAATTTACCCGAAGTTAACTCACAAGCTCGAATTAACCCATTACCCTTTCTTAGTTCCTCGTTAAGTGAATACAAGCTCACCACTTAATCTATTTCCGATTATGCAACCTAGACACAAGCTCGCTAAGTTTAACATATCAAAATCATTAAGCAATAAAAGGGTTTGGATGAATCTAGGGTCACAAGTACATTGGTAGTCTTGCTAAACCTAGGGTTTTAGTCACATGTAATTCAAGAAAACATTTTGCTACTCAATTGGAATGAACATACGACATATACGAATCTAGTGTTACTCCTAGCATTAGAACCCTAACCTATTCATTTAGTTGCGCACCTAAACAAACAAGTAAAGATTCATCTTGTAGACACAGTGAAACAAACACTCAATTGATAATATAGAAAACCAAAAACTGAATTGTCTTCAATATGAATTGAACATGTTTGGGGCTTTGAAATCGCCTCTAGCTACAAAAGTATTTAGCTAGACATAGTCATGAATAAAACAAAAACTAGAAGAAAGGAAGAGGAAGAGATGGCGGCTAGTTGATGGCAGAAGATGTCGTTCTCTCTTTCTCTTGTGTGGCCTCCTACGTCCAAACTGATCACGTCCCTCTTTTATTACTTAGGTTAGGAGATTTTCACTTCTTTTCCATTTAGGAATCAAGAAGCTTCTCCTTTAAGATTCCTAATAATTTTTACCCATAAAAATATGTCATATATCTCTAAATAGAGATATTCAGTTAATACTCGTCGGTGGGCTTCTAAAAGGATTTCGGGCCTCAAATCATGGATTTCCGTCAAAGTGTCAGATTCTCGGACTGCCCGACCTTGCTGTACTAAATCAGCCATAACTTTTTGTAGAAAAATGATATTGACGAGCCGTAAAAAGATTCAGAAACTAGACATCCAAGGCTTTCCATCAATATAAAGATAATCCTCTGGATCGTTGTGAGCTAGTCCCAGTGATCTGTCGAAGTTGACTGATCTGCACTGGCAGATTTACTAATTTAGCTTCCTTTCTTCTACTTTGCTCCAAGATACCTATAAAACAAATAAACAAAGTAAATAACTAGAAAATACACTAAACTAACAAAGCAAGTACAGAGATTAACGCTATTAACATTGCATAAATATGCTCTTATCAAATCTATATTCATATCCTTATTCATTTAACGGAACCGGTTGGTCTATCTCGAACTCGAAGTTTCGAGTGCTAAGAGTTTGAACCTCAAGTTCAAACCACCAAAATTTATAACCGGAAATTTCTAATTGGTCCATCTTGTTTGAGCCCAAAAGTATCTTTGGGTTGGGTCCAGGAAGGACAAGCACTATGGGCCGAATTAAGCGACCCAAACCGAAGGTCTGGCCTTCAGTCCCGCGGAAAGCCAGTTGGACACTCCCGCGAAGGTCCAATAAGAGTCCATGATCAGGAGACCGCATTGGGGTAATCATGAGATTCCTTGACTACGTGGGGATCAGAGAGTTTAGCAGGCTTAGCTCGCGGTGGAATAAAGGGACTAGGCGTGCGATGGGACCTAGACACTTTTGCAGAAGAAAAAGAATATAGCATCATGATTATACTAGTGCGCCATTAATAGGACACGCTCGTGGGGATAGGTTTAAATACCATATCCTAACGGCCCGCATCCAATGAGGAGTCAGCTTTACTCCTATTTTAATTAAGTATGTCCAGATCAATTAACAATTAACAGTGGGATCTGCCAAGATCACAAAGTTAACTCATCTACAGGTCAGATGCATATGGTCCATAATAGATTATTCTACACTTTTTCTGAGGACCAGGAATTCACAGAATAGCCTATATCTGAGGCTAACATGAAGAAACAAGGACAACCAATCACTCAATTAATCTCTACGATTATCCAAGTCTCTCCGGAGCAACCAACTCTCTTCCTCTTACAGGTGATCACACTTCAGTCACAGACTCCTCGGGAGCCGACTATCAGTGCCACCGAACCCTCTGTCAACGTGCCTCAGTCCCAGTCTCATCAGGAGCCGACTGTAGTACAGCGACCACAACGGTTACGGAACCAACCAAGCAAGGGTAACACCCTCGCAAACCAGCCAAGCTAGAGTTATGCTTTAGCACGTTCTTCCTACTTCCCAGTGATGTTTGCTCTGCTCGACCTGCAACGTTGAGTATCGATTGTTGAAGAAAACTGAAGCAAAGTCCTCCACAGCGATGCACAAAAGACCCCGCGACGAGGTTGGTGCTATCCTCGTCTACGATCGCTTGAAAGAAGTCAGGTTAAGGGACACCCCCGACGACCGCACCCGACGGTGCTAGCACGCCCGCACAAGAAAAGAGACTGTCGACCAGACATAACAAAACTGGAGCCGAACACATCTCAGACCCGATGTTTCGAGTGCTAAGCGTTTGAACCCCAAATTCAAACCACCAAAAAAAAAAATTTAGAACACGAAGTTTCTAAATTGGTCTATCTAGAACCCCAAGTTCAAATCACCAAAATTTAGAATACGAATTTCCTAGTTGGTTTGTCTCGAACCCGAAGTTTCGAGTACTAAGTGTTTGACCTGAAGTTCCAACCCCCAAAATTTAGAACCAAAAGTTCTAATAATAACATCTCGAACCTAAAGCTTCGAGTACATACATGGCTTATTCATATTCAAGCATGGATATGGAAAATGCATGCTCTCAACTCAAGAAAGATTGAGAAGATATATGTTTTGCAGATAGTGCGACCACGCATACGATCCTTCGAGATCGAAAATATTTCTCCTATTTAAGTTTGATAAGAGCTAAAGTGACAACCATTTCAGGTCCTGCAGACCTAATTGAAGGCTCCGGAAGAGGCCATATTCGGTTGTCAAGTGATACTCAATTATCCATTCAAGAGGCATTATACTCCTCCAGATCTAGATGGAATCTGTTGAGTTTTAAAGATATACGCTTGAATAGGTACCACATAGAAACCGCAAATGAGAACAATGTAGAATATCTTTGCATTACTTCCAATAGTTACAGCCAAAGGCGCACATTGGAAAGATTGGTTGCCCTCTCATCTGGTTTATATTATACAACCATTAAGTTAATTGAGGCATACCATGTCGTGAACCAGCAGTTCACTGATCAACATATATTTATGCTTTGGCATGACCGTTTGGGTCACCCCGGATCCACCATGATACATAGGATCATCGCAAATTCCAATGGACACCCATTGTTGAATAAGAATATTATTTTGCCAAGCAATAATCCTTGTAAAGCATGCTCACAAGGAAAGTTGATCATGAGGCCATCTTTTGCAAATATTAATCCAAATTCCCCATCATTTTTACAAAGAATTCAAGGGGACATTTGTGGGCCTATCCAACCGTCTTGTAGACCATTTCGATATTTTACGGTCATGATTGATGCTACTACAAGATGGCCACATGTAAATACCATATTTTAGAACATGCAGTTCTAATTAGTCAAACTCGAACCAGATGTTACGAGTGAATATATGGTGGAAACTTAATGTTTCCCGATTATAAGAGGACTAGAAGTTCCTCAACTTGGTATTACATGAAAATGGGCGTACAATCTCTCTTCTTATAATTACACGTGAACCTGAAGTTCACTCCACTCTTAGAACCTGAAGCTTCTAATTGTGTAGACTCGAACCTGAAGTTTCGAGTAGATCTAGAATGAAAAAGTTTTAGTATGAGTCACCCTCGAACCTAAAGTTTCGAGTCAATACTACAAAAAGTTAATCACACAAAGGAACAAAAATCATCTGTTGTATGTTTAAGTAAGCTTTATTGCACAACGGTATTTGTTATATTTTGTTGTGTGAATGCTAACAAAGTGAAAACTTTTTTATCAGAACTACATTACACAACGGAAATGAAGTAATGTCTGTCGTCTGAGTCTTAAAAAATTTAGTGGCAGATTTCCCTTCACTTTGGAGTCTTGGTTGGCTCTTGAAACATTGAAATTTGGGTTACTAGGACAACGGGTTATACTATTTCCATTGTGTGATTGAAAAACCAGTAATCAAAATTTGAGGAAACTTGCTTGAATGTCTTCCCCTAGATAGGCCTAGTGCAAGCTGTTGTAATTGTACAACAGATTTACGATTTTCTGTTGTGTGAAGATGGAACTAGGTAGCAACATTTTGAGCCAAAATGCTGGAGGCACCATGTTTCCCTCCATGATTTCACATTTTGATTTTTAGTGTTGCACTCAGACGACAGTTTGGTGAGATTTCTGTTGTGTGAATAACTTGGAGAATTTTTAGTTAGGTTTAATTGCCACATTGTGTCCAAAAGAAAAAAACATAGCCCTCCTCTCAACACTTGACACCCAGCTCTCTCTCGACCTTAAACCTAGAAACCCATGCCATCTCTTACAAACCCATCCCTTTCGAATGGCTTCAATCTCATAGGAGCCTCTTCCTCCGTTTCCTCACCTTCACCCTCTTTTCTCTCGCTGTCACCGTCCTCAACAGCCTTGGTTTTTCTCTGCCTCCCGCTCCGTCTCTCTCTCCCTTCCGCCGTCAAAGCTTCCGTAAGTCTTTCTCGATCTCAGCTAATATGATTATGATTTTGCTTGTGAAGTTAATTTCTTCGTTTAATTAGGTTGGATGGCTGAGCTTCCTTTAGTCAGAAACGGTGAGAATCTATTCAAATTGTTATGGGTTTAAGTGTTTGAGTCACCTCTCAATTGAAGGTGAAGAAACCTCCCCACTAAAGCGCTCCAAGTTCCAAAAATTCCTTGACAACTTCTGCAAAGCAAGTGATTGCTTCAGCGCAATCTGGCTGATTCTTCTGAACCTCGATCGGGAGCGCGGTAGCTATGGCCTTAAGGAGTCGGTGCTGGCAATTTCGCCCTCGTCGCAGCCGAGGTTAGTTAAGGTTTTTGCCAATTTTTTTGTATTATTTTGCTAAGTGGATCTTGGTTCATTTTCATGAAGAAAGGGAGATTTTGTATATCACTGTTTCTTCTGTTTACTGTATAAACATTGAGATTAGATTCACAATTACGAAAAGAATGGTACATTGTTTTCAGCATTAGTGACTCAAAGTCTTTGAGTGTGATTGGAGTTTGGTGCATAGTTTTGTTATTTGGTTCTCTTGGTTTTAATGGTTATGTTTTTCATTTGTTATTTGTGATCAAGGTGCTGCAACGGAGACAGGGACTTAGTTCAGGTGGACTAATGATTCAGGAGTTGAATGACTTGCTTGATCGTTTGGCATCAGGTGAAAATAGGTATGTTGCTTTTGTCCTAGTTTGTATTGAGCTTGTAAATTCTTAATGAGATGGACCTTATTGCTAATATTGTCTTCATATGTGTTATAAATGTCTAATTGAAGTACCTTACGGAGAAGATTTCTTCATTGTATTTTGGTGTATTGTTTGTTTTTCAAAATGCTTAAATGAACAAACTAAGTATGCGTCTGTATATTAATTGCAGGGCATTGAAGTTGGAAAAGTTGTGAGCCCGCAGCTGGCTATGAGAGTTGGTGATGCAACTGGTGCATGGAACCGAAGTACATTACTTCTCAAGTTAGAGGCCTCTTATCTGAATACACAAGTCTAGCTCAAAATTTATTAGTCTGAAGTCTTTATCTTGGGAATGTTATATTCTGAACGACATGCTTTAGTTGTCATTACAAATTTTTAG
Organism: Rosa x damascena; assembly: GCA_001662545.1. Lineage (NCBI taxonomy): Eukaryota > Viridiplantae > Streptophyta > Magnoliopsida > Rosales > Rosaceae > Rosa > Rosa x damascena. Next base: position 106,466 of record LYNE01000068.1, read on the forward strand.
CACACTAATCTGTAAATTTACGTTTGCAATATGTCAGGACTACTCGGGTAGTAATTTTTTTTCCCATTGGAAATTATGTATCTTGGGAAACAACCACATCATGTTTTTATAAAGTGATAGTATCTTAAGAATGATACACTCAAAAAATGTATTGGTAGTAAGTTATTTTTCTTGTGCAGGAATTTTCTTGATCACTCTGAATATGGACATGCGATGTCAGACATTATTATACAAAATGTTCAGGCTGAAAGGTATTTATCTGTATCAACTTTCCATTTTTGGCTACCTATCTCTTATCTCTTGTATCCCTAACAGAATCTATACTAGGTATGAGTACGCTTTGCTTTCATTTTGGCCCATTTTCTTCCTTTCTTGCTCCTAAGTGTAAAGCACCTTAATAAGTTCTCCATAATATGGATGATGATCTTCTTTCAGTCATTTTTGTGGTCTTTGATATAAAGGATCAGGCTTTTAGGCTGTAGTAATTCTTGTATTTTCCTGCCATCATAAACATAGCATTGTCTAAATTTAGAATGTTTTACTCTCTCAAAAGCTTTTTAGTTCCTGTTAAGCTAACACGATGTAATGTATATAGTGGCTACCTTCCTCATTATCCATATGTGAAACTACTTATTGAAATGCATATATTATTTACTTTCAAATTTTATACATTTTGGCATGAGCAAACACATGCATTTTCTTTTTCAGTGAATTCTTAATTGTTCTTCATGTTAACGTTGCAATCTTGGGAGGTGTATTCTTGATGGTGAGATGTTGGTCTGGGACACATCTCTGAATTGTTTTGTTGAGTTTGGTTCAAATCAAGAAATAGGTTTCCTTTTTATTTTTTTCCTTTAATGAATTAATTTTTTTCTTCTGATTTCCTGTTTGCATATTCTGTATTTTTTTGGGTTAGGTGTCTGCTTACATATATAGTATATATATTTCATTTTCTTGGCGTTTTGTCGGCCTCCCATATCAAGCTTGGATTGTTGCGTTTTAGGTTGGAACAAAGCAAAAATTTAGTCTAAGATAGGTAGTTTTAAGGAGCTCAACCCAAACTTCAATTTTGTTCCTATGAGTTATAATTAAACTTTATTGTCCATCATGACGTCAAGTCATTTGTGATACTTCATGATTCCGTTGAGTTCATGTGGTGCTGACTTAATTCTTTGATCTATGGAATCCCACAGACATGAATGATCTTTGGATGAACTGAAGTTTAGGAATTTAGGAAAACAACTTCCTGCTGTGCATCTAGACCATATCCCTTCTATTATGTATAGGTAAAATTTTGGTTTGTACTTTGTAGCATAAAGTCTGTGACCCAATTCTGGAAGGCATCTAAAGATATTTTTATAATGTGTTAAGAGTTGATGCTGCCAGGCATTCTCTCTGTTTCTGTCTTTGTCTCTTTCTATCTCCTGTTCTTTTTTCCTAAGAGATGTGACTAGGTATCAACTGTCACAACTCCCGGTTCTTTAACTTATTTGTTGCCTTTACACTTCATATAGTAGAAGCTCCACATTTATACATGCTATATTCTCTGTAATATCCAACTTGTGATGAGAATTATGCCGGCTCTTGCCAGTGAGTTCCTTCCACATTATGTAGGAGTAATATCCTTTTGGAAAACCTCTTATTAATTATGTGTCTTGCCTGGGGAGAAATTTTTTAGATAATCATCTTTGACCTGCAAATATTAATTTGTTATTTGATCCAACTAGGTAAAGAAAGTTCTTTTTGAAGTAAAGGGTGTTTCTATATTTGCATTCTAGAAATTAAAGGATGATCATCTTTTCAAAGATGCACTGAATACATGAAAATTTGGGTTGTTCTCCAACCTACCTGTGACTCTCTAAGATATATTCCTCCTTTTTTATGATTTTTAATGATTGCTTGCTTTTAAACTTGAAGTCCATCACTGTTCGAGATTTCGGGTAATGTTGTTCATGTGGAAGCCTAGGATATTTTGCGGATAAGGTTATGGTTACTATGAAACCAATGAGGTTGTGAATGCAGAACTTGCCCGAAATGTTGTGCAGCTAAGTTGGAGTTTTTCCGCAACTCAAATTTTCTCGATCTTTGCATGCTTTTGGACTTAAATTATTACAATACGAGAAATGTTATTTGCACACACTCAACTCATTGTATTAACTCATCACTTTATGTGGCAGTAGATGTGAGTAATGTTCATATGCTTTTTCCCAATTAGTCAATGCTCTACTTCATTTCTCATGTTTATTAATTATATTAGGCTTAAATTTCTTTTTCTTCAGCAAACTCGTCAATCTACTCAGAATGTGTGTTTGTGTATTATCAAGTGCAGCAAACACTCGTGAAGTAAGTTCCCTTACATTTCTCTTGAGGATATTTTGTTGGTCTCTCTTTTCCAGTAGCTATGTTTTCCAACATATTTTAGTTGTTAATTTCTTTGGTAACCTACTAGGTACTCACTCAGAACTTGTGTTCAACAGCAGCAAGCAATTAATGTCATTTTGAATGCATGGCCACAAGAAACTAATGTAAAAATTTATTATAATCTGCATGGTTGCAGATTTGCAGATATATGGGTACAGAATGGCACTGTGGGCAGAGCTTTTAGGACTTGTTGAAGAATGTTTCAATCAGCCAGAGTCTTGAATGTGTTGAAAGGGTAAGGTCATTGGGTGAGCAGAACTGGAGTCAATACTAGAGCTTCTGCAGGGTCCTTGCCCATGCCCATCATGTGTAGGATCGATGGCTTAAGAGATTGAAAGACTGCTTATCATCTTTGCCTACAAGAGAGCTTCTGCAAGAACAAATGAAGGTGCATTAAAGGAAAGCAGCCGTAATCTATGTAGTTTAGGTCTTCCTAGCTAGAATATTTTACAAGTACAGACTCAATCTCTGTTGTCCTAGCTTGAATTATAAAGATTGTAGTACTATTTCTATGGTCATATATTGAGCATTATTTCTGAAAAAAACGTTTATATGGATATTCTTCTTGTTGTCCAAGTTTCATTCATACAACACAATACAAAACAATGTGTTGTATGACTGTAAAAGAGTTCAAAATTGAAGGCTTTTCCCACAACAGTTATTGGTCGTTAGCCAATTTGATTACGATATTCACACCACAGCTAAACAAATATAATTGTTGTGTGAACTAACAACCAACAACAAAAGAAAACAAAATTCTGTTGTGTGAGATTCATAACACACAACAGAAATAAATCATTTTTGTTGTCTGAGTGATCAACAGACAAGAGAGATAATTTCACTTTGGTTGTGTGTTACATATCTCAGACAACAAAGAATGAGTTATATCTGTTGTGTGTTATTAATCTCAGACAACAAAGAATTAGTTATATCTGCTGTGTGTTATATATCTCAGACAACAAAGAATGAGTAAAATTTGTTGTGTGTTATGAACCTCAGACAATAAAGAATGACTTATATCTGTTGTGTGTTATGAATCTCTGACAACAGCAAAATTTCTTTCTGTTGTCTGAATGTGCCAAGGCATCCCCGGGCATGCCATGCCAGGCACATGCCTGCGCAGAATTCACACAATGGAAATATGTTTTCTGTTGAGCAAACTGTTATCACACAACGGTGGAATCACCGTTGTCTAATTTTTCAATCACACAACACTCACTTAGACCATGGTGAGCTTGGTCATCAGACAACAGAAATCCACCGTCGTCTGATGACCTTTTTGTAGTAGTGAGGAAGTTGTTTTCAACATGAGATTGTACAAGAACCTGAAGTTCTAAATCCTGACACTTTTCATTTATGAAAATGTTGTGCCAACAACATAATGCGATCGTGTTCATGGTCTTTAAAGCTCTGGTAATAACAATAATCTCAGGTCTTGTAGATCTGATTGATCGATGACTTCGGAAGAGTTCATCTAGTGGAATATAGTTGCATTATGCACCTCCAAAACAGACATATGTTGGAAGAGCTTGCCATCTTATATGGGTTGTATCATAAAGTCAATTTTGACATGGCCAAATCATAACCACAAGAAGTGGAATAGCGGCAAATGAAAAAACCATATAAGTGGTGCCCAAAAATCATGGGAATGCTTTCTACATGTGAGATGGAATTAAGCATTAGGCATATGCATGTTTTGCACTCTTTTGCACTCCATACTATGGTAGATTTTTATCAATCCACTTTGGAAGAGAAGTGACCAAAGTAAGCACTGAGATATGCTTTTAACATGCTTGATATTCCACCATGCTATATTACGAGTCCTCCTTTATTTTGGCTACGACTTCCACCATAATAATATTAAAATATGTTGTTGTGAATTTTGTGGTAAGGAACTTTTAGCCCAGGATGCTTTGTCGAATGCTTTGTTGGTTCAGGAAAGATTTTGGGCAGAGAAGGCTAGAGTGAGATGGGTCAGGGAAGGTGACAGAAATTCTAGCTATTTCCATACTTTGGCAAAAATTAAAAGAGCACGCTCCTCTATCACTTCTCTTCGCATTGGGAATGACTTGGTGGATGATGTTAATATTTTGCGTGATCATGTCGTTCAACATTTCACAAGTGCTTTTTCAGAGGATGGAAATATTGATGATACAGGTTTGGTTGAAAGTCTCATTCCTTCATTGGTTTCGGATTCAGAAAATTGCTCTTTACTTGCTATTCCTTCTGCTGAAGATGTCAAAAATGTTGTATTTTCCATGAATGCTGATAGCGCCCCAGGTCCGGATGGTTATACTGGTCATTTTTTTCAGGCTTGTTGGGATGTTGTTGGGTTGGATGTGGTCCGTGCTGTTAGATCTTTCTTTTAATCAGGTTATATATTGCCCAATCTAAACTCCAGCTTTGTGGCACTCATTCCAAAGGTTCAAGAGGCTAATGTTATCAGTCAATTTAGGCCCATTGCTATGGCTAATTTTTCTTTTAAAATTATTACTCGCATACTAGCAGACCGTCTTGCTCCTATTGCTTCCAGGATTATATTGCCGAACCAATTTTCTTTTCTGAAAGGAAGACAAATCTCTGATTGAATCTTTCTAGCTTCTGAATGTGTTAACTTGTTGGATAATAAATGTCGTGGAGGGAATGTTACTATTAAGTTTGATGTAGCGAAGGCCTTTGATACTCTGAATTGGGACTTCCTTCGAAGGGTTCTTAATGCTTTTGGTTTTCATGCAACTTTTGTAGAATGGATTAGTTCTATATTGGCTTCATCTCGCCTCTCCATCTTATTTAATGGCTCTCCAGTGGGATTTTTTGGTTGTAGCCGCGGAGTTCGACAAGGTGATCCATTGTCTCTTCTTCTCTTTTGTCTTGCTGAAGAGGTTCTTAGCCGTGGTATCTTGCATCTGGTTGATATGGGGCATGTCCAAGCTATTTCCTCTCCTCGTCCTGTGAAAGTCCCTTCTCACGTCTTATTTGCTGATGATATAATGGTTTTTTGTAAGGGCGATAAAAGAAGCCTACTAAATCTTATGGCTTTCTTTGAGGAGTACGGCCTCAACTCGGGCCAGTTGGTGAACAAAACCAAGTCTCATGTTTATTTGGGCAAGTCAGCTGTTCATCGTCGTACTCTAATATATTCTTGGTTGGGTGTTCCAGTGGGCAAATTGCCTTTCATGTACCTTGGCGTGCCAATTTTTGTTGGCCGACCAAAGCGACTTTATTTCCAAGTCTTGGCTGATCGAATTCGTAATGTTATGTCTCACTGGAGAGGGCATTCTCTCTCTATGGCAGGACAGGTAACTCTGGTCAATTCTGTGGTGGTTAGTATGCTTTCCCATAGTTTCACAATTTATGCTTGGCCAAGGACTGTATTGCAACAAGTTAGAAATTGGATGAGGAATTTTATTTGGACCGGCAATGTGTCTTCTAGAGCCTATCATCCGGTGTCTTGGAAAAAGTGTTGTGCTCCGTTGAAGGAGGGTGGTCTTGGAGTTCGTAATATTATGGCTCTTAATAAAGCTTTCCTCCTAAAAAAAATTTGGGATTTCTTAACTAAGTCTACACCAGCGGCTGTTTTTTTTTTCTGCACGGTTTCTTCAACATTTAGGTCAGCCATGTCCTTACTATAAAAAATCATCCATTTGGCCTGGCATGCGACCCTTGTTTATGGATATTTTCTATAGCTCTAAATGGTTAGTGGGCAATGGTCGTTCAATTGATTTTTGGCATGGTAATTGGCTTAATGGTTCAGTTCTTGATAAATTGGGTATTGACCATCAACTTGGCAAGTTATTATGTGCCAAAGTTTATGATTTCATCAAAGATGGCTCTTGGTATTGCTCTACTAATTTATTTGCTGATCTTGCTACACTCTGGTCAGAAATTTCAGCTATTAGACTTCCTTATTCTGACATGGAGGATAGGCTAGTGTGGTTGGATTCTTCTGATGGGAACTTATCTTTATCTATAGCCTATGAGTTGAAGAGGAGTAAACAAGCAATTGTTCCTTGGGATAGATGGGTTTGGCGTCAGTGTTTTCGCCCTCGAAACTCTGTTACTTTATGGAAATTTCTTCATGGTAAGCTTTTAACAGATGATCTCTTGCTTCAGCGAGGCTTTTCTTTTGCTTCTATGTGCTCCCTCTGTCATGCATCTGTTGAGACAGCCCACCACCTTTTCTTTGAGTGCTCTTTCTCAACAAAGGTCTGGTCCGCAATTTTATCTTGGTTTCAAGTCACTACTCTTTTCTTGGATATATCTACTTTCTTCTCTTACCCACTACAATATGGTTTTGGTACTCAATTGCAATTGCTTTGGTGGGGAATGATGGGAGCTGGCTTCTACTCTCTTTGGAATGCTAGAAATTCTATTCGTTTTGATGAGCGTTGCTTAACGGTTGATTATTTGATTCACTCTATCAAGCTGCAAATTCGAGAGGTTGACTCTTGGGGTTTTGGAATTATGCGTAACTCAGTAGATGAGCTTTGTATTTTTAGTGCTCTTGGAATCAGTGGTAGAGCCTCAAGAACACATCAAATTCATGAAGTAAATTGGCTTGCTCCTTGTGCTTTTCAATTAAAGGTTAATACTAATGGTGCTGCTCGTGGGACGCCAGGGCTTGCAGGCTATGGAGGTATTTTTCGTGATCACTTGGGCAATTGTATGGGTTGTTTTGCTGGTTCCATGGGTATTGCTACTGCCCTAGAAGCAGAGCTTCAAGCCATTATTCATGCAGTTACAATAGCATCAGGAAAATGATGGAATTCTCTCTGGATTGAGTGTGATTCAGCGGCAGCAATTCATTTTCTTTCCAATAATACTTGCTCAGTCCCTTGGCGTCTATCTGTTGATTGGGTCAATTGTTGTACCATTCTTTCCTCTATGCAGATACGTTTTTCACATATTTATCGAGAAGGGAATCAAGTGGCTGACAGCTTAGCTAACTATGGGGTGGATCATGAGGGGCATTATTGGTGGGACTCTTGCCCTCCTTGTGCTTCAGCTACCTTTGTTCACAATCTGCAAGGTTTACCGAATTTCCGTATGCTAATTTATTGTGGTGCTTGATAAAATTCATGAAAAGGTGGGTTTGGGTTATGGTGATTTCTGCTGCATGTTGCTGATGATCTATAGGTGTGTTCCATATATGTGGTTGTTGCGTGGTCACATATATTTGCATGGTTACTACATGTTCCATCAGTTTGTAACTATTGCTTACTGCTCATTTTGAGTACTTTACTTCATTTTGTTTTCAGAGAGGTTTTGGTTCATGTCCCCCTCTCTCTTCTTGTATTTTTTTTTTTAATAACATAAATTAGAGGGATGGGCGGTGGGTTCCCGGTTGTGATGGCCCCCTTTCTTTCGGGATTGTAGGTGGGTGTCAGTCACCCCAAATCAGCTATCGCAGAGGAACTAATATCGCCTAATCCTCTATTTAATTAAAAAAAAAATTATTAGAACTTGAAGTTTCTTTATCTTTAATCACATGAGAACTTGAAGTTTCTCAAAGGTATCGCCAAAAAGAGATTGAAACTTGAAGTTTCTTGATCCTTGATTATATGAGAGCTTGCAGTTCTTCAGCAATGTTAATGTGGATCCTCTAAATAAAGTTCATGCTCCTTTTGGAACCTGAAGTTCCAAAAGTTATTTAAACTCGACCCAAAAGCTTTGAGTATAATTAAAGGGTCACAAAGAGCACAACTGTTAGCCTCGAACTAGACGTTTCGAGTGAAATATTGTGACATGAAATTCAAAGATGTCACATTGTTAAGAACCTAGAGTTCTAACATTTATGCATCCCAATGCATCGTTTCCTTCTAAGTAAATTTGGCAAAAGAAAGAAGGAAAAATATGTGCTGCAATGATGCGCATGATCTCTAAAGATCATAAGTAGCTCTCAATATTTATCTTTACCAATGTAAAGGTAATCTGTCCCGGATCCTGTAGATCTTGGTGGAAAACTCTAGAAGTGCCCACATTTATGTTGCCAAAATGAGAAATATCTTTGTGTTTGGTACCTTCAGTACTTAAAGTGCGTGGTGTGTATTGGAAAAGACATCCGCTCTCTCATTTGGATCCAAATGAGGAGCAACAAACCAAATCAGTCAACTTTGAAAAGAATTTTGAGTAGGCATTGTTAGATTAAAATGGACTTTATCACAAGTTATCCTAGAGCAACTAGGAAACCATTAAAACATTAAGTTGAATACAACATGGATCTGGAAAAGAATCAACCTAGATATCTAATGTGATAGTGTATTTAGCATTGGATTAGGAAACCATTATTTGGACTACTAGAAAGTCCTAAATTGTGATGCATTAGGATTGTAATTGTACAATACTTGATCCTTAAGGAAAAGCTTTATGGGAGGATTCTTAGGACTTGAACTTGTATAAATAAGAGGCTAGCTAGGGTCCCTGTTATCACCACCGTTCTACAAGCATTGTGTTCTGCCTCAGAAGTTACAATTGGTGACTAGCAGAAGACTTCAGCCTCATCTTGATCCTTGTTCTTGCAGCTACATCAATGGCTTCGGCTATGGACATCAATGGTATGTTTGATCTTCTAAGGTTAATGTTGAACATGTATTTGTGTGAGCTTGTTTGTAATTTGGTTTTACAATTGGTATCAGAGCTTAGGCTCACAAATTGTTCTTCAAAATAGTTTTAGTACAAAATCTTTTTAGGTTTTCAAAAAAAAAAAAAAAAAAATTCC
>LYNE01000068.1:137362-150206 GCA_001662545.1 Rosa x damascena
TGTGTCTTGTACGCGTATGAGACTAGTAATTAAAATTAGAACCATATGAGGTAGATATGACAGAAATAATCATAAGTCACAAATGTTCATTATGATCGCATAATATAAATAACTATGATAAGTGCCATATAATGGTAATAAAATGAGTTATTAATAACAATAAGTACCACATAATGATAATAGAAATAGTAACATTCACATTATCATGATATTTGCAACAAATACTCATTACTAAATCAGTTATGTAATAATTGTAATAAAGATAATTTAAACGTAATAAATGTGATTCAATAGATAAAAATAATGAAATGTATTATTTAATCGATGCCAAAAGGCTTAGAATGACTAAACAAACAAAGAGAAATAGAAAAATGCCTAAACATAGACTTAAAATTAATCAATGCCAAGAACACCGCCTTTGATCATGTTACCAACATGTTTTCATTTACCCACAAAGAAAATCGTCGATTTTGAGTGGAGTGATGTCTAATGATACAAACGAATCCCAAGGGATCTAATTGATCAATACAATTGATTTCGATTTTATTGCCTTTTTAGGGAGGGCTTGGTAAAGTGCCACTGAATGTTTGGGCATGCGACAAATGCACAAAAAATGATTATCGTAGCGATATCTACAACCATATGAGGATCCATAAGTATTAGAATTATATGTTCTATAAAAAATCATAGAAAATTCATATACGAAACAGAGATTTCGAAAGGTTCATAAATATGAACAATAGATCCCATAAGGAAAATACGAGAAAAACATTTATGTGATGTCTGTAGAGCCATAGGTCTAAGACTACTCGGTCAGCGGACTCGAATCTTGACTTGACTATTAATGGAACATGTAGTTCTCAATGTCATATATAAAATATAAATTTTCAACAATTATACATCAAATATCTATAAATTATATGATCGTATTAAAATAATTGATGTTCATCTAGGGGAGAAAAGAAAAGGCTCATACCAGAAGACTTACAGATCATCATGGACTTCAAAGAAGAAGAAGAAATGTAAGAGCAAATGCATGCTGATAATGTGTTATAAACTAGAGAATAAGTGAGAGATAGAATAGAGAAACAGAATATGGAGGAGCAGGTAGAAGTCTATATTTCATTCTCATTAGACCCTTTCATATAGGAGTAGTGTTTACATCAGAAGGACATAACTAATGAGTATTTACAGTGGACAACCATATATATATATATATATATATATATAATATTTACAACAATATGCATCTTTTTAATGCAATTACGTTGTGATGTTCATGGTCACATGTGCTGCTTATATTTTAAAGAGATTGGTTTGTTTTATGGTTCCAATTTTATCAGATGTCTCTAGAGAGACAAAGTTTAGTTTGTTTTTAAGTCTTAATAAATATATTAGAGTTTTGACCCATACAGCCAAATGCAACTGCTTCATTCTATAAAAATGTAATGGGGTGCGAGTTTGGGATGAATGTGGAAGTTTGCTCAATTTTTTTTTAAAAATCTTTTGTCTTACTATGACAATTATTCTAGATGATTTTATTATGAATTTTAATTTTTTTAATTATGAAGCGCATTTTAAGCATGTGTGGTTGATGTTTCAATTTTTCTGTCTTTTATTTTACTAACTGTTAGCGGCATGGAAGGATCAGGCGGTGGCGTGTTGCGTAAGGGGTCCAAATCTGGTGGGGTTTGCAATTGGTGCACATGCTCGTTGTCTTCTGGGTGATGGCGTGGTGGTGTTCCTCGAGTCATGGCGGTGGTGGGTGTGCTTGCAGTGGTCATGGTGACAGAGGTCATGGCGTGCGTGGAACACTCTAGCTCAGAGAGGCGAAGGTTGAAGTTGGGCTTGGCCAGTCTTATTGGGCCTTAGGCTCCGCCCCATCCCTTGGGCTTTGGGCTGCTACTTTTGGGCCTTTTAGGTTTCTTAGGCTTCTAATTAGTTAGTTGTTTCTTTTCAATAATTTCCTACTTTTTTATAGAGCTATTCATTTTTTGTATTTGTATAGTGCCAATTTACTATGACATAGTATTTCAGATTATTATAGAATACCGCGACTTTTACTCTCCTCTCTCTCTGCTCTGCTAGGGTTAGGGTTTTGAGTATACATAGTTGTGCGGCGTCCTACCTTCATGGCTACAGCGATCGCATCCATGACTGCCAGACTTGCGACTAAACTGTCGCTCAAGGAGGGAGAAGAACCAGTTGATTTGGGGAATCTCAGAGTTCCAGGGAAAGAGTTTTTGGCTCATAATTTCTACTTGGTAGGGCGGCTCAATACTTGCAGGGGGCTGATGCTGGAATCATTCCGGAGTGCTGTAAGATCTATGTAGAGGTTGACTGGGACCGTGGAAGTACAACCAAGGGGTGATCGTTTTCTGTTTACGTTCACCCATGAAAGGGATGTTGCTCGAGTCAAGAAGGGAGGACCGTAGGGCTTCCAATGTGCCATGATTCTCCTGAATGACTACGATGGGTTTTCGGAGACCTCTGCAGTGAGGTTGGATTTTGTTTGGATTTGGGTTAAGCTTGAGGGCATACCTCCGGGTATTTTGACGGAACCTACCGTCCGGTTGGTTGGTGGGACAATTGGCGAGGTGCTGGAGGTGGATCGTCCAGCGCTGCATAGGGGCGATGCTCGGGTCAGGCTTGTTCTTTCTATCCATGATCCGGTGCGTCTTGACCGTAGGGTTAGGGTTTCTCCCTCTGACTCCCTAACCCTAAGATTCAGGTATGAACGGCTTTTTGGGCGCTGCCACTCCTATGCTATGTTGAATCATGGTGGCCAGCGATGCCCTAGGGTGGACGAGTTGGAAGCTGATACAGCTGGGGGGGAGCAGGGATCACAGATGGCTGGTGGCCCGATCGTTCTAGCCCTTATCTTTAGGGAAAACGTTCAGCCCTCTATCTCTTCTCCATTGCTCTATACTTTCAAGGTTCCTGGCTTGTCGAAGAAGAAACCGGTACAGATTCATGAGCTCCTTGCGCTTGCGTTTTTTGGTACTGAGGGTACCTCCATCCAAACTGAGGTGGTGGGGATGCGCCGGCCCAGGGCTGAGGATGATCCTGAGGATGGTAAGCGAGCCAAGCATGGTTTGGCTCTAGCACTGGTAACCCTGCAGTCGGAAAATCTTGGGCTCGAGTTTTCTGATGCAGGTCTGGTTGGTGGGAAGCTGTCTCAAGATCCTAAGGTCTACAAGAAGAAGGGCAGGCCTCGGGGTTCGCGAAACAAGGTCAAAGCGGCACCGATGTCGGCCACCGTTGACAGCTCTGGGTCTATGGCGTCGAGGCCATTTGATGGCGGTTCTGTTGGCATGCCTAAGAAGCTTAATGGGTTGGCTGAGCCTGTTTCCCAGTCCGGGTAGGAGACGAACCCCTCCATCTTCGGGCGAGTGACGTGTCTTCCTTGATGGCGGCGATGTACACCAGTAGGTCTTAGGCGTCAAAGCGGTCAAGGAAGTGTCTCGTGCTCGATGATGTAGGCTCTCGTAGTTTTCGTTTGTTTTTTATTTACTTTGGTTAGTAGTTTTCTTTTGAACTTTAGTTTTTTGGATTTCCTTTTGGTTTCAGAACTCTTATGATCTCGCATTGTAATATGGGGGGTGTTTGTACCCTTCATGCTTGACCGAGTGAGGTCGTCATGATTTCGATCAATGGACTAGTCTTCTGTTGCCCTAAAAAAAAAAATTTACTATGACATAGTGATATCATAGTTTATAGGCTTGCTTTTCTTAAACGAGCAATAATTCTATAATGAGTAGACATATCCTCTATGTACCACTTTGGTATTATCACAACTTCTCATTTGTCTATAAATAACAGCAAAAAAGTATGTAATTATCATTTTAGTTCGAGTATCAATGACAAGTCAATTTGACTTTATTAAAAAAAAACATTTTAAGTAATTTCATTATTAATTTTTATTTTCTAGACTAAATGGTATATAGATATTTTATAATTCGATAAAGTGACACCAAGTGGATTTACATCACATCACTTCTTCCGTATTCAAGATCTAGGGAGCTCTGCAGAATGAACCACATCTTTAGATTCAAGGATCAAGGCGGTTAGGTTAATTTGCCCCCAACACGACCAATTGACAGAATAAAGTATTGTGCTGAAATGAAACAAACAAGAAATACAATCCGGAGCTCCACAATTCAATACAACCAATCCTAACAGTATATACGCCATTCATTTTCATTTGTAAAACAAAGCACTTTTTTGATTTGACGAAACTGCATCGGCCACCATCAAAATGTAAGATCATGAATGCATGCCAATTATGACACTGTCAGTGACAGATATATCAAATTGGAATTACTTTCCAATACTAATAAAACTATCTACCACGACTTGCCCATACAATCTCTCACCACTAAATAATTTCATTTGGAACAGAGGGGAAGACATGAAACGCCAAACTAATCGAACATCAATAAATCATATTTCTACAACAGAAATGATGGTGAAATAATTAGTGGGATTGCTCTACGTGCAAGATGATTTTCAGAGCAGGCACCTGCGGAAGGATGCTTGTTCTTCCAAAGTCATATATCCCATTGCCAGATCTGGCATAGACCTTGAAAATCACTAAAGTTATAACAAGCATGCACTCTACCAGCGTAAGCCAAGATTTGATGGCTGAACACAGGATTCCAAAGCAAATTATAGAACATGGATGAGTTGTCGTCCTGCTTTGGGTCACATAGAGGAAGGTATTGTTTTTTTTATCACTTTCATGGAAGTTGTGAGTGCAGATACCAGCACTATGAAGTAGTGAAATCAGTGGAATTTACCTTATAACATCACAACTTATAGCTGAATAAATCTTTTCAACTCTGCCTGTGGTGATTGTAAGGAGATACTGATCCAGAAGACGTGGGAGGAAGGGGCTTATTTACAAATGGATGTTTTAAAAGCTGAGCAGCAGTGGGACGATTATCTGGCTCAACTTGTAAGCATAGATGGATAAAATCTTCTGACTCTCTTGAAAGAGAATCAGGAACCAGAGGGGGTTCCCCCTTTCCAATTTTCCATAATGCCTCCGTCTGTTTAAAGAAGAAGAGATAATGTTATCCAAACAAAATAAAGGTTGAAGAGATAAATAGTCTAGACATTTTGAACCATAGAGAGTAATGAAAATGGCATGAACCCATTCGAGATTAGGGTATGGATACATCCCAGTTAACATCTCCAACACAGTACATCCAAGACTCCATATATCAGCTGGAAGGCCATAACCTTGACTCCTACGATTAACAACCTGCACAATAATAGCTTGGCTAAGAAATCCTAAAAAAGTGTACACAACGTACTACATGATGGAATCATCATATGCAACTTCTTGGTCAATAAACTGATTATGTATAAGTATCTTGCACCTTTTCAAATTTGCAAAAGCCAAGACATCACCTAATGCTAGAAAAAGATAATTCATATGATACAAAGGGAAAATAGAAGCTGGCAAGATTCAGATTGCAAAAGACCTACAACCAAAATCGCATCCCCATCAATCACAAACATCCATCAGCCTATAAAGCGATCTAGCCTTACGAAAAAGCTATGGAAATCATTGGGGAGAAAATACAGGTTCAAACACACAATACGAAACAATTGTTGCACCACAAATAATCTCCTTGGTACTTGAGCAATCATTGCCACAAGCATAAAGAACTAAAGTTACTGTTGATTCTGAAATGACCTTCTTAACTAACACTGTTAACTATCATAATTACTTTCTGAACCTAACCCAATTTCTTTCAATATGCCCTTGGGACGAGTTAACTCAGTAGAATTAACACAATTTATTGAAACTACATAATAGTGCTATGTATCTGGCTGTGTTCTTTGGAGAAAGCATTAATTATCTAATCAGAAACAGCTAGGCTCTGTTATCTAATGTTTTCTTCTTTTACTTAAGAAGAAAGAAATGGAGAGAAGATAACATAAAATTTACTTACAGACTAAAGACAATTTTAAAAAGCTTATAGTTTTAGTTTTATGCATCCTCCTTCCTCTCCTTTTCACCTTTCTCATTTCCCTTTCATACTTTTCCTTCTCTTTATTGTGATTATAAAAATAAATAAACATGTAGACATTCTGAATTCTGAAATAAGCCCACCAACCACATCACTTTATAGGTGGCCCTTTCTACTAAAATCTTATATCAAGAGAGGGGGAATCAACATATTCAGAAAGCTAGACATTAGCCAAGGGCCAGCTCCGATGCATATACTGTATCATAGTTACAAATGGTGGTAAAGTTTAGATTAGAACAATAAACCAAGTTACCTAGGAAAAATCGGATAGACTAATTAATACATGTCATTACATTGCCCACTTTATAATTCCTATCTTGTATTTCAAATTTGTTTTTGTGTAATGGTAGAAATAGAATATAAAAAGGTATATCACTTTACTGATTCCTCCAGCCAATTGTTTACCAACATCCTCTGTTCCTAATAAATGTTATATTTGGAATCCAACAACCTAACCAAAGCAACTAACAACAATTCTCTCAGAGTTCAAGAAGCAAGAATCGTTTGTGAAAGTCATCCTCCAAGGGTCACTAAATTTATCAGTGATGGCAGTGGAATAAGACACGAGTGATTGATTTGGAAGTATTATAGGCATGTCCTCCAATAACAGAGCTCTTAAGCACACAAACTAATATAAAATTTTTAATTCAAAAGTGCAAAGGCAAACCTCAGGGGCCATCCAGTATGCAGTTCCTTGGCAAGATTTTATGTCGTTCATTTTGATAGCCTGGAAAGAGGACGCAACACACAGTATAAGGAGAAATAATTCACAACCTTGTGGAAACTACGAAAAACAATAAAATACAATTGAATTTGGGGAATGGAAGACAAACCATGGCCAATCCAAAGTCAGCAAGCTTCACAGATCCATTAGCATGCACCAAAATATTTGCGCATTTGATGTCCCTACATGCAAGAAACACAAAGAAGAGAATAGATGTATTCAAAATTACAAGGCAAAGGATGACCAGGAACATTGTGATGGCGTGCAGATTTGTTTTCTCAGTTTTTTGGATTGAATCCTCACATGAATATGGCTCATTGTTGGGACTTCAGAATCTTCTGAGATCAATACAGCCAAAACCATAAGATTGTACGTTTTCGGAATGAGTTACCTGTGAATCACTTTTCGGTCGTGAAGATACTTCAGACCTTGCAAGATCTGTCCAGTGTATACAGAGACATGCGAATCTGTAAGATGGTACGTTTGATATAGGCTTTTGAAGGGAGCCTTTGGTTACAAGTTCCAGAAAGATTTAGAGCTTTGATCCATCCTGCAAAGACCAATCAGAAAATATAAATAATATAATGGTGCTCACAAAAAAGTGGATTCACATGGATAAGAGCTATGAAAAATTAATACTGAATCAATAAATGGCTCAACTGCTTCACAACAAATAAACCTACTACTATGGATGCAACGAGTTCCTCATACTATTGGACTCAAACAGAAGTATCATATAGTATGGACACTAGATGATAAGGTAACCCCTCAAACAAATGCATAACAGTGTGGACAAGCATGTTTACAATTATCTACAGTGAGTTCATATGTGAGAAAAAAGAAATTAAACAAAGATGCTAACTGCATAAAATAAATCCTGTGACAGAAAGGCAAAATATACCTCTGTTTGTGATTATTTAATATTACAATTATCTACAGTGAGTTTGTTTGTGAGAAAAAAGAAATTAAACAAAGATGCCAACTGCTTAAAATAAATCCTGTGACAGAACGGCAAAATATACCTCTGTTTGTGATTATTTCATACTCTAGTCTGTACATTGAAGGAATGTGCAGAGTAGCATCAAAGATCATCAATGTCATGTCAATAAGTTTCAAATAAAAGTAAGCCTCTACATATCATTACATGAATCAGTAGCAAAGTAGCAACATCATATCATGAACGGAATTTTGCACATCCATGAGTACTTACTATTGTAGAAAAGTTCATAGCATGGCTAAATAACTATCCATGGGAATAGACTATAGATAATGGGTACCTTTTGTGTGCCATAATACTGAACTATGTTCTCATGTTCAAACTGACTCAGAAGAGCAATCTCCTGGAAGACAAGCAAAGACAAAAAAAGACAGTGAGAAGAAGAGCATCTCAGCAAGGAACAAAAAACGAGGTAGACTCTACCAGTATACGATCACTGAGTCAATTAGTTATAGTTAATATCAGAGACATGCAATTTCAGGGCATAACATGAAATACAAGCCAATGT
The DNA here is from genome assembly GCA_001662545.1 of Rosa x damascena. Taxonomy (NCBI): domain Eukaryota; kingdom Viridiplantae; phylum Streptophyta; class Magnoliopsida; order Rosales; family Rosaceae; genus Rosa; species Rosa x damascena. Next base: position 145,633 of record LYNE01000068.1, read on the forward strand.
CACCTGTTCAAGTTGAAAAACTCTTTGCCTCCCCAGGCTTCCTTGATCAAGCAAGGAAACTTCCTTGACAGCAATGAAGCATCCGCCACTGAAACAGAGCAAAATCATATTCGACAAAGATCTTGAAAATATCAGAGCCAAAGAAAAGATGAAAACGTGGAACCACTCTTTTAATAAACATTATATGAGAAAATTTGTCAGTATATAAGTGCATTGGAAACAAAGAAAAGTTTACTTTAATACAGTTATAAATTTTTCATAAGGCCATAAGGGAACAAGGATTTTATCCATGGAAGTAAGATACTGCAGAAGTTGCAAGAATAAAAGGAACAAGTGGATAGGCGTCCTCACTCCCCTATTAAAAGATAAGAGAAACCACAAAGGCTCAATAGTCTCATAACAAGCCTAGCTCAAGCGTGGAAGGTTCAAACTTCCTCTTCACACCGAGCAGAGCTGGTCTTTTCATCACTATATCACCAAGTCCACTGAGTTTATCTATCTTCTTCCCTCACTTGAATTTTGAAACAAGCACCCTAAAATACTGGTTATATCACATCACATGTTGATGTTTCGACCCTTCACAGGCATGATTTGCCATTGAATCCACCTGATCCTAAATGTACAGATAACTGTGAACTAGAGAAACGATATCAATATACAACTGAACAACTCCGACCTCAAGCAATGCAAGATAATGAATTTTAAGACATCTACAAGATTGAGCATTCATAATTAAGCAGCTAAAATGAGTTTTGAGCAGCACTTACTCAGAAATTCCTTCATACACAGACCCAAAAGAGCTGCTGCCGAGAAAATCACCCTTTTCCCAATTGGTGATGACAGTAAGCTTCAACTTCTCATCCTCTCCTTCTTCAACTTCTTCTTCTTCATCAGAAGAAGACGAGGAAAAAGGACAAAACCTTCTCTGCACCATTTCCGACGATTCCCTCTCTTCTTCGGGCGCAAAGTCCCTCAAAATGTCCCGAGTCGAGCATCCATTGTCAATCACCGGAACCCTCACCATCGACGGCGGCGGCTTCAGCCCCGGCGGCAGTGCTCCCTTAATTCCGACACTTGCGCTGCAACTGCTATTCGCAGTACAACACCCGCTTGGCCCCGCCAATGTGCCTTGAATTTTTGTCAAGTCAGGGCTCTGGATACAACAGCTGAACAGCCATAATCACATGATGAGAAGTCCCATTTTTGCAGGATTGTGCAGCGACGTGTTTTACCAAGGTTGTCTTGCCGACGCCTCCATCTGCAGTGACCTCGTCATCTTTATCTTTTAGCAACTTCATAACCTCATCTATGGCTTTTCTTGTAGCTTCATATGCTTCAAAATCTCCGGAAGACATTGTAAACTCAGTGTCAGTAGGTTGTATTTTATTGCACAGAAAATCCACAATTGCGTCTACAAGTTCTCTATCAGTCCTACAAGGAAGGAAGAATGGAAGAATCGAGGGTCAAATAATAAATGGAAAAGCTGTACGCATGACTCTTGATAATTGAAATAGATAATCTCATCATGATACCTACTTATAATTCTTTGTATGCCACCCAGAGAAACTGGACACTTTGTTTAAAGCATCATTCCACCGCCGCACATTCTGTAATGTGTGTCGCCCATAGCTTGCATGCTTATTAAAAGCTTCTCCGAAACTCTTCGTTTGGTACCGTACATCAGATGGTTCCACATTATAAAAAAGTGGAAAAATTCTGTTGCTTCCTCCCATGCACTCACAAATCTTTGTAAGTTCCTCCAAACACCAAGTAGAATGAGCATACTTTTCAGACAGAACAACAATTGCAAACCTTGATCCTTCAATTGCCTTTAGGAGAGCGGGAGAAATCACATCCCCTACTTGAAGATCTTGCTCATCCATGAATGTTTTAATTCCCCTCCTCTGCAGTCGATAGTATAGATGAGATGTGATACTCCTTCGAGTGTCTGGACCCCTGAAACTCAAGAACACATCGTACTTCCACTGTACAGATGAATCATACTTCCACTGAACAGGTGATGATGAAGAAGAGGAAGAAGCAACCGGCCCGGCGGCAACACCACCTCCAGGCGTGAGTTCCATTTCGGAGGATACATCTACCGGGAAGAACTGTCGGGTCACGGGTTGCGAATCAGCACTGTCCGTGAACCAGACCCCGAATATCTTACAGCCACTTTTTCCGTTGCAGTCGGCCGAGGTGGTGCCGTCGTCCTCCACGCGTCCCTGATTAGGAGGCTCATTCAGGTCCCACATTTTTTCTTCTTATCTCGCTCGGTAGCTCGACGCCATTTTCTGGACGATTCCGAAAGAAAAGATCTACAAATAAACTCGGGTTCTTAACATCAAACCCAGAATTCTGTGCAAAACGGTATGATAGAACAAAAAAAAGAAAATAACAAAACTAAATCTTACCAGAGAGGAAAGCTGAGAAACTCAAAAACACATGATACTTCCACGGACGGGCGGATGATGATGATAATTCAACTGATGAAGAAAGAGATGCAGAGGCCGCCATTGAAACCAGCAAGAAATTTCCAGAGAGAAAAGTAAACCAGTGTTATCTGAAACGCGGAACGTTGCGGTACAGGAACACGGTACGGGTACCAATTCTTTATGGTTACTCCCTTTTTTTGTTTTTTAATAAAATTAGTAGACTACTCCGTTTAAATAATTCTATACTACACGGGCTCAACACACCACGTGTGTGAAAATGATATTTTTTTTTAAAACAAAGAGCGGGTATTTTTTTATAAGAATTTATAGTTTTTTAGAAATTTTATTCATACCTTTAAAATTAGTACACAGACCTCTCTCAATTTTTGAATATTTTTAATTTCTACTTTATCCTACTAGAAAACAAAAAAACTAAAATTTCTTCCATTGCGCTGGAGAAACTTCTTCTCTATATGTTTTTATTTTTTTACAGTAAACCTGATCCATCCCACAATGGTTAACGAACATATATCATTGTTATTAGTATTTTGCTCTACGTATGTTCTGGATGGTAATAACATTACATACCAAACAGAGTCTATATTCTGGATGATTGAAACCCAATGACTCTCTCTGTCATTCATCTCTATATTCCGAATCTAGATGGTTATTTGGTTGTAGTGTGCTAGCTATACATAATGCAATTTCGGATCTGGTCAGCTTCCTACATGCATCCAACAATAATTATGCATACATCTATTCTGGATTATAAGAAGGGGCTTTAGCATTTTAAGGTTTAATTCATGTGATCAAATGTTACTGTAGTTAGGCCAATTAAGCAATGCGTACTGAGATGAAAGAAGTGGATAGAAAGAAGGAAACATAGAACGAATCGACGAAAGAAAAAAAACAAGGGTAAAATTAGAATTTTATTGTCAAAATTTAAAAGATGAGGTTCAAATACAAAACTTGGAGGTATGAATAGAAGCACTCATAGTTTTTTGTAAAAGTTTGCAGTTTTTATTTCACATACTTATCTAAAAGCGCACATTCTGAAACTTAGGAATACATCTTACTTCCACTGAACAGGTGAATCATACTTCCACTGAACAGGTGGTGATGAAGAAGAGGAAGAAGCAACCGGCCCCGCGGCAACACCACCTCCAGGCGGGAGTACCATTTCGGAGGATACATCTATCGGGAAGAACTGTCGGGTCACAGGTTGCGAATCAGCAATGTCCGTGAACCAGACCCCAAATATCTTGCAACCACTTTTTCTGTTGCCGTCGACCAAGGTGGTGCCATCGTCCTCCACGCGTCCCTGATTAGGAGGCTCATTCAGGTCCCACATTTTTTCTTCTTATCTCGCTCGGTAGCTCGACGCCATTTTCTGGACGATTCCGAAAGGAAAGATCTACAACTAAAACTTACCATCAAACCCAGAATTCTGGGCAAAGTTGTATGAAAGAACAAAAAAAGAAAACGAAACAAAACTAAAACTTACCAGAGAGGAAAGCTGAGAAACTCAAAAACACATGATACTTACGCGGACGAGAGGATAATGATGATGATTCAACTTATCAAGGAAGAGATGCAGAGGGCGCCATTGAACCAGCAAGAAATTTCCAGTGAAAGAAGCAAACAAGGGAATTGACTCTAAAGTCTGAATAAATTTCTAATGGCACATATCTTCATTTATTTTTTATTTTTGTGCCATTTTACTTTTGGGGAAATGATCATTTACCTAATTTTGGAGTTAATTAACCCCATTTGCTCAAACACTACTTTTTTGCCCTCTCCTTCTTTCTCACTTAGAGAGACAAGTTATCGGAGACCTTGGCGGACTCCGGTGACCAGTGGCCGGCCGCTGACTCCAGTGACGGACTCCGGCCACCGGTCACTGGAATCTCGAATCCGGCTACCTAACTGGTGACCGGATTCCGGCGTCTGAATTTATTGCCCCCTAATAATACCCAGTAACCATATTATTGCCCCTTAATAACAAGTTTATTAGGGATCAATAATTAGTGAATGTTTTTAATTTTGAAAGTTTTAGTAGGTTTATCCAAATAAATAATCTTATTATTGCCCCCTAATAATCTTATTATTGCCCAATAAATATTTTATTAAATATTTTAT
>LYNE01000068.1:150346-196629 GCA_001662545.1 Rosa x damascena
AAAAAAAAAAAAAATTCTGAATCATCATTATCATCATGGTGGTGGCGACAATGGGAGCAGCATTCCAAAAATCTGCGATCAAGCCACCCAAGTGATGGAGAAGAACTAAATACCCGGTTCGTTGAAATACGGCTCTCATTCAAAACGAGCGCCTGGATCGAGACCAGAACCTAGAGGATGGTGAACTGAGCTGGGTCCTACTTCTCCCTCTTCTTTCCGGTCTAGGTGTTGAGCAGGCTCATGCAGACGTACCCGCTCGTAAAGATTCGGGTTGACCCGTAACCCGTAGGAGCGGTAATGCACATTGGACAGCCGGGTCGGGTAGTCTGACGGGAAGTTGATATCGAAGAAGAAGAGTGCGTCATGGTAGCGAGTCCCGGTGGCGCCGACGATGACTGATATGAGAATCCGCACACGTAGATAGAGTCGGGGAGATTGTTCTCTAGAATCCGCCACTCCTTCGTGATTAACTTGTGGACGGATCCGTCGGATCTCTTTCCTCACCGAAAAGAGATCGGAGAGAGAGAGAGAGAGAGAGAGAGAGTCTGATAGGAGGTGAGAGAGAGAAATGTGTAGTTTATTAATTAGATTGGGGTAAAAATGTCACTTGTGTTTCAATTGGATAAATGAGAGTAAAAAACTCTTAATAGAGTAAGTGGGCAATTTTTTGGCTAAAATTGGATAAGTGGTCACGGCCCCTCTACTTTTATCTATTAAACAAAAATATCGAATAAAATCAAACGGAAAAAAAAAATCAAAACAATTTATCCCTAATCCTTAAACCACCGAATCAAACCACTCATCATGCACAACCTCACACTCCATTGAAGATCAATCAATAAGTCCAATTTCACAAAAAATTTCCATTGAAGAAAAAAACCTAATTTTATTCCAAAAAAATTTCAAACTTTGCCATAAAGAATACAGTAACAGAATTTCTATTAAGACCTACTAATCTACTTACAGACCTCTGTCATTTTTTAATTATTAAATAACGTATATGGTTACAGACAATAAAATATTAAGAAATAGATATATTCTTATTCTCTCTCCACAGCGTTACAATACCAGAAACACAATTGCAGTTATGACTTTGAGAAATATCCTCCCCGTTTACAAGCTGTGTCATCCTTGAATGTTCTAATTACACTCGTCTTTTGCAATTCATGGTACAAATGGGATAGAAAGCTCCCATGAGAGCCTACGAGTATCTTCACCTTTGAAACTCAAAAACACATCATGCTTCCACTCAGTGGACCTTTCAGCTGCAGGAAGAAACCAACAAAAAATGAAACAAGAACAGTCAAGAACCAAGAAAAAGAAGCAAAGCAGAAATCAAAATGAAAAACACACCAAGGAAGGAAAGGCAGAGAATTTGTAACTAAGCAACTTAAGCCCGGCGACAGCTTGTCTTGTTGCTTCTACTGCTTCAAAATCTTCAATGGAATTTGACATTATAGGCTTAATTTCAGTAGTCTATGTCTTGTTGCTTCAAAATCTCCCTTAGACATCATAAACTCAATTTCAGTAGGTCTTACTTTACCGCACACATAATCGACTATGTGTTTAACAAGTACAGAGCTTAAAGGAAGAAGGTGAAATAATCATCAGGTCAAATTCCATAATCAGAAGTATAATTGTTCTTAATTAAGAGTCTCATGCATCATGCTTACTTATATTCTGGGTATGCAGCATATGCAATCCAGAGAAATTGGCCACCCTTCTTAAAGAAAATTTCCAGTGTTATGCCTTCTCTGTATGGCCCAGATTTTCATGCTTAGTGAAGGTTACTTCAAAACTTCCCTATTCTTTTCGTACCTCAGACAGATCCATTTGATAAAAAAGTGGCAGAACTTCTGGCTTTGGAGCATGGGAAAATCTTTGCAAGTTCAACCAATCACAATGTAGAAGAAGCATAGGTTTGCAAGAAAACAACCATAGCAACCTGGATACTTCCACTGCAGTTAGGTTCTTTGGAGAAATATCAGTCCCTATGTCAGGCCCTCAGTCATCCATGAATGTTGTAATTCCTCTGTTTTACAATTCCTAGTATAAATAGGAAATGATACCCTCGCGAGTGTCTTCACTCCTGAAACTCAAAAACACACCATACTTCCACCACTGAGGATCTTGATGATGATTCGGGTGATGGAAGGAGGAGATGCTGAGGCTATATGGGAGCTCATGGCCGTTCAAAACCACCAAAAAAGAAAATATTCTCTAGAAGAATCACGAAAAGAACAATGATTGAGAAGCAAAGCTGAACCAAAGTGACAAAATTCACAAGATAGCTAGGGACCACGTGCACAGTAGCTGCAGATCACAAAAAACGGATGGAGCTTGCAGCAAAAATGTAAGGGAAATAATGGAAGAGAGACGGTTGTAAGTCAAGCGGGACTAAGTTTCCACTTGATTCATATCATTGACTCTGATCGATGGACATTGACCTTAGTTTTGCCAGACTGGTTCAAGCTTGTGTAAACCATTCTCCTATCGAGCCAGCTGGCCATGACCTGCACTCGAGTATTTATGATATCATATATATCCATGTTATCATATCCAGCATTAAATTTTCAATTGAAAATTATTTATTTCATTTAAAAATACCAAAATTTCACTTCTGTACGTCATCACAAAGATATTATATACGTACACACAAGCATTCTGCATCGCTGAATAGAAGTATGTGCTAAATGCCTAAATAGAAATAAAGCTACCACAATATGAAATATATTAAGAAAGAATGAAAAACACATCGAGACTAGAAGTGTTGGACAGAACCTAGCTTTGAACTTCAGAATCATCAAGTAAGGACTCTAATTGCCGCAAATTATATAGATAAGCAGCCAGAACACCTATGGCGCTGTCCTTCATTATTTTAGCTCCAAGTTGTTTATAAATTAAGCATGAAATCCTCTCCTACCTGTGATTGCTTAACCACTTCTAGGCCCCATGGCTATCATCAGACTGAAAACCATGAAGACCAGAAAAAACAAAGGTCCAAGGGTGACTTCATTTGGTTGGTCTTTTTTATTCATTTTCTGTAGTTACAAGATTCAAAGTCATCTTTAAAGTTCCATTAGCACGTAAAAATGAAGTGCATTATCATCTAGAATAATGCTAGGTAAAACAACAAGATTACAAGTTACCCATTTACTTTTTTTGATAAATAAAAAATAATAAAAAAAAAAACTAGGAGGAGGATTCTATGGCACCTGATGTTCAAATTATCAAATAAGATTACATTAGATACCAAATGAGGCCGTGGAACAGCTTTAGGAAATCTTGTCTCCCAAGTTTGCTAACTGATCCGCCAATAAATTAGCTTCTCTAAAGATGTGCTTGAAACTGATGTATCTATAGTCTAAAGTTAACCATTTACTTGATTACTGGAATACAGCACAATTGTGCATCTTTTAGTTCCAGATTAGGCACCTATTGTCCAAAAAAATAAGCCAACTAATAATTCTCCAATTATTGATTGTTATTCTATCTACCGGTTTTCTGGCATCTTGAACTAAAACATTCATCCTTCAGATCATGAGGATATTACTGTTTTGAAGATTATACAGCGTTACTAACCTCGAAGGAACAGAGCTCCATTAGCTCCAGCTTTCACATGCTCTGAAAATTTTTGTACGTAGCTTGGACTCTGTCTGAACTGTCTCTTGAGCCTTTTGATAAATTGAGCAAGAGAAGGTTTGGGGTTCTGGAGAACAACGTGAAAGTATAAGCCAAAGGTAGAGATGTCCTGCAGTAAAATAGAGCAATATTATACATTAAGAAGTCTTCACCTAATAAAGTTGACTCTCTTGGACCAGTAAAGAACTTGTCATGCAGACCAATTTACTAGAGAGATTATCTTTTGATTAACCTAATGAGGTACCCTTTCAGTTGTTAGTTCCAAATATTTCTTCATAGTGTCTATACAGTAAGCATCAAATCCGTTCATATCAGCCACTTTAGCCTTCCATCTAAAGTAGACTTTGGAGAAATTATGGACTTGACTATTTGCTCGGCAAAGACTTGATCTAGAGTCTAGACGGACCAACTTTTGGAGGTTTGATACTTTGATTCATCCTGTAAAATGGTACGTCATTCTATTTCAGGTGAATTTGTTTTAACTTGTTTCGTTAACCGTTGTTCAAGATAGTGAAGGAATGTCCATGAATGTGTCAGCATGGAGGCCGGTTACATTTCCAAACCACTTTGAACAGATTCTGACAGGCATGCAACAGAAGATAATCAAAACCCAAGAAATATAACTTACTGAAAAAAAATTCAATGTGTAGTTAAAAGAAAGAGATCCTACTGGCCAGTAAAATTATAATGATGAGAGATCCTATCAATGCTGCGTAGCTTAAAGTAGGCAATCCCTACTAATAACCTCTTCAATTACTAGCAACTTCTTCAGTAAATTAGTTATAATTTTCTAAAGAAATTAACTCTCCATTCAGTCCATTGCTTCGATCACCTTCTCTGTGTCTTGCCTGCCTCGACTTCTACATACTGAAGGCAACTTTAACACTCCTGTTTTTATAGCATAGATCAGAGGGTTTACACACCTTAAAAATGAGGCAGAAGCGGGTTGAGCTGAGGGAAGAGACGCAGAGGCTCTTCGGGTGTTGGAGGCCAAAAAAAGTGAGAAAGAAAGAAGAAGCAGGTCTCAAAGAGGACAGGCAAGAAAGCAACAACAAAGAAGTGATGAAGAAACTACAGAAACCAGTGTAAAAACCAGAAGGGAGGTGGTAAGAATAGATCAAAGTAAATGTGATGACTTCTAATTCCAGATCAATAATGCACATTACCTGGCCAAAGGAAGATGCCGAATTAGCAGGTGTAAAAGTGTGGATCAATTATATTGTACTCATATCTTTGATAAAATGTAAAAGGTTTGAGAAACTATTGTTGTTTCTCACTGGCATACTCTACTAGTATTGACTTAGACACACCGACCTTTGGGATGATTGGTAAACATTTGAAGTCTTTACCCTGTCAGAATTGGAGTCCAAGTAATCTTATGAACTGAATGGACCAATAAAATATTGAAATGGAAATAAGAATTTCAATTTGATGCATTTGAAATCGTAGTCCCAACCAAATCTATTCTGTTTGTCTCATCAATGCAAGCCTAATGAATAACAACTCTTATGATCAAAGTGTATAACACCAATACTCATGTTTCCAAACTTCAGATCATACCTCGATCGCTCTCTGATTTTTCATTGAACAGCATTCATGTTCTTGTCTAAATTACAACGAATTCAACTTGATGTTTACACACATCAATTCTTGCTTTGATTCTGCAAAACTAAATGCATCTTTCATCTTCAAATTTAAGTGTGGTCATGCAATACCATCCTTATGTGCGTCTTTATACCAATCTGAATGACATAATTTGAAGAACACTATAGTCTGCGATAAAATACATTCATCATGTATCATCGTGATCATGTACCCAATAAAAATAAAAAATCAATTAGATCCAAAAGAAGTAGACTCACTGAAAACTATCCAAAGGCATGGTTTAGTTAGTTTTTTTATGATCATTGAGCTAATTAAGCAAATTAAAATCTTTTTCTCCTTTCTGTTGTTGTCTTCAAAATAATTAGGACAATGTATGCAACAAGGAAACAAAGCAATTGGAACCAAAATGCTCAGAGCAATAATGTTATTAACTTAACAACACATCAAATACTTAATAATGGAGTAGTTAGGTGTCCAATAATAGTATGAAATTACCATCTTTGTTTTGGTTCCTCAACGGTTGTGCCTTCATAGTAGGGAAAACTATGGCAACATGGACAACATTCCTGCTAGCCTGTGTATGATAATGAGCATAAACCTGCTTATAAGCCATAGGTATCATGGAGTTCCCCCTGAAATGAACAGTAATTATGTTGATGACTGTAATCACATTTTAACACGAATATTGGAGAAGCAAATTTCTACAAGTTAAAAACCAATGATGAGAGCATGGAATGTCTTCCAGTTTGGAGGTAACACATACAGATTTCCAAGAAACTAAGCCAAAGAGTTCTCTTGAAGGTTTGAGTATAGATTGAGTAAAATTAGAAAAACCAACATGATGAGAGCATGAACCATGTTCCAATTTTGAGCATGAAAAACTATCATCAGCAATATTTTGTCCGCTTATCTTGCCATATTGCGACTTTAATACAAGCCGTGGATTACGAATTCCAGGTTTCTCCTATGTGGTTTGGAGTTTCAAACTTTTACAGTGAAACACCATTACAACCTTTTTACTTTCTTGGTCGCAAAAGATACAACCTTGGATTTGTTGTAACTTATAACACAAGTCTCCAATATAGGAGCCAGAAGCCAACAAAATACATAACATATACTATCAATCAATTTTCTCCCCCTACTTCTGGACTCTTTGTAATCAACTAGAAAAGCTAACAGAAAACCACCCTGCAGAATAGAATTTGTAATGGCACACTCCTCACCCATCAACCAATTGAAATTAAGTTTAGTACCCAGAATCAACAATCAGTGAGTTAAACCAAACCACTAATCATTAATCACAATCACACTAACCGTACACCAAAGATTTCAACTTTCCCACAATCTATAAGCAGAAAAAATATTTCGCAAATCTAAATTTCCAATGATTATAAAGACAAATTAAGAGGACCCAAAAAGTTGTATCCACGGAGCCAACTCTCTAAGTAGAGCAGAGTAGAAAGTACCTTAATTAATCAGCGGACAAAGAAGTGGAGGACTGGGACGGCGGAGTTGGAACGCCGTACCGGAGCGTTTAGTGGCGCGCGAATTTCTCAGTTTAGGAATTCAGTTCATGACACAGCATCATACCTTGACGATAGAAACCGAAGATGTTGTTGTTCATAACTTGGTTGCAGGGCGGATCCAGCCACAGGCTGGGTAGGGCTCAAGCCCCACCGGGCTTTATGGGCCCAAAAAAAAAGGTATACGTGTTGCTTTTTTTTTTTGTTGGGAACACTCTTTTCCTTTCTCAAGCCCCACCAAAGTGGCCGAACTCCAGCGCCGTTCCTTCACTTCTTCTCCTCTTCTTCGTCTCTGAGCTCCAACCTCCAGGTATCTCTCTCTCCCTCTCCGTCTTCTTCTCCTCCTCTTCTTCACCTTTATATCTGGATATTCCCTTTTTTTGAAGTTTCTAATTTCTGAATTCTGATATTCACTTCTTCAGTTCTTCCGTTCTTCGGCAGCGGCTCGCAGCTCGGCCCTTGATCAGTGTTCAAAATTGCTGGGTTATTCAGTCCAGTCACTCCACCGAAAGAGGTGTTCTAGTAAAACCCAATTCATCTCCAAATTGATAAAATCCAAATTGAAATTGTTAAATCTAATGAAATTGTTAATTCAATTTTATCCCAGTTATTGGGTGGGTTGGGTTTGCTGAATATGTGCGTTTATGGAACTAAAATTTATTGGTCCCCAAATTAAGTGTAAAATTTTAGAACTGGTTTCGTGAAGCTATGTGTCTAGGGTTAAATTATTTATCTTTATGTACAGATTTGAAGAAGGGGCAGAGCAGTTCTGAATAGATGTTGCCCATAATCCAAATGATACAGAGGAGTCTATTTGGTGCTTTCTCTGTGAAGCTCAATTATATGCAAGGGAATGGTTTCTTGAGGCAGGTTATTGATACCAAGATGAGGGCTTTGTAGTCTTAAGCTTCAAACATGTCTTTTGGATGTCTATAGGATCTTAACCGAGATCTTTAAGAGGGGATTGTTTTCTTTCTAGTTGACATTATTTAAATTATTTTTCACTCCCATGTGTTCAGTGAGAAGTTTAATAAAATTCTTTCTAACTACAGGTTGGCCGAGATCCAAGACCTGTCATGAGAGAAGACTATAGCATGTTTAAAGACGGTGGTAATCCAGAAAAGGGATCTGAGTGAAGCTTTTCATCTTTGACCAACATTTTCTTATTTGAGCTTGTTGTTCCTAGGTGTGGTTATGGTATTTATCAGTTCATATAAGATGTTAAGAATGCATTTACCTTTCATGTTTTTGTGTTGAAACATGAACTGCTGAATTTGTGGCTTTGTGTGTGTAATTGAACATTAATTTTAGGTTAGTGTCAAAATTTGTGGCTGAAATTTTTTTTTTCTTCCTTTTTTAGGAAGTTCAAGCCCCACTGAGCTTGTAATCCTGGATCCGCCTCTAATGGTTCATGCTCTGGAAGTCAGAAGCAGAGGAAACAGGGGGCACTCCTTTACGTACAAGTGCTTATTAGAGTTCTGAAAATCAATAGTAGCACTTTCATAGTACAAACATAGAAAGTTCTATTAAATCAATAAATCTAAGTTCTTCAATGTTGAAAGAACAGTCTTCTTGTTCTTCACTGTTTCCTTGCTTCCTTCAATTATTCTTTCCAACAAATGGCAAATTGTTACATAAGTGTTTTCCCAAATGCCAAGTGAAAATGATAATGAGCTACATGAGATGTGAAGTCTCTTTCTAGAAGGATGTAGCAAATGAACAAACTTTTACTAGTCTGGAACATCGCACATCAGCAGGACCCATGCATATGCTTCCCATCTACTTATACTTCATGGAAAATCGCATATTAGTTACGCGGCCGAATCTAATTGGAAAAGAAAAGAAGATCAGCTAAGTATCAGGAATTCAAAAGCAAAAGCAATACTAAAATGCAAAATCAGAGTAGCAAATCAAAAATAAATAAAAATGATTGAAAATATGGTGTACCAGGAGTCGAGGACCCTGTTTCAAATTTTCTTTCAAACAAAACATTTTTTTACCAGTAGAGAGATTGGCCCTCCCAAAAAATTGTTTTCCACTCCAAATTAATATTTTATTATTTTCAAACTCTAATAAAAAGAACACAGAAAAGTGTATAACAACTTTATGAAGCTCTACTTATATGGTTTCATCATTTCAATTCCTGACCTTCGAATTTCACCTAAAAAGTCTCTGAACTCCCAATTTCCTCCCAATTGGTCCCTGCTGTCAAGCCTCAGTCAAAACTTCATTATCTTCCCCTAAAAAAATCTATTATACCCTCAATTACTTCAAAAAAAAATTATCTTCTTCTCTTTTTTTATTTTTTTATTTTTTTCTTTTTACATCTTATTCTTCTGGCTTGCTCTCATCTCCTCATCAAGACGGTTCCAATCCATAGACCTTCAAGAGGTGAGATGAAAAAAAGAAATAAAAGAGAGAGAAAAATAAAAAATAATAAAAAGTAAGTGAGGGCATAATAGATATTTTGGCAACTTTAACCGAAAATTTAGACGGCAGGGACCAATTAGGAGGAAATTAAGAGTTCATGGACTTTTTAAGTGAAATTCGAAGGTCAGGGACTGAAACGACGAAACTTTATAAGTATAGAGAGTAAACAGTATTTAATCCCAAAAAAAAATATAGAAGAAAAGACAAATTAAGTAAATTTTTCACACAGAGACATGCCTTTCATATAGGAAGCGGTGTAGTTGTGGATCATTGAGTTTGACTGGGTTCCTACTGCCAAAGTAGTTGGAAGCAGAGGTTGAAAACTGGGGGCATTCCTCCACAGTCAAGCGTTCCAATGAAGGACACTCAATATCAACAGTAGCACTTGCACCATTCAACACAGGAAGATTCTTCAAAACCATATTCTTTAATTTTGAAAGAACCGTAATCTTCTCGTTGTTCACTGCTTCAATTAATCTTTCCAACAAAGGGCACCTGTCTACTAAAAGGTCTTCCAATTGAACAAGACAGTTGGCTACATCAGATGCGAACAGACTTTGCAGCAGCTCGCAACGGTAAATGGTCAAACTTTTAAGACTCTGGAACACTGCACGTGGGACAGGACCGCTACAAATGCTTTTCACTGAATTTGGACCCAACAAATGCATCTCTCTCAGTTTTGATTGTATCGGCTCTAACCCTTCGCATCCAAACACATATTCCAATTCATCCATATAATTTAAATATAGTTTCTCCAAATTTGGTAGGCTCTGTACCAATTTTGATACATTCTTCAACATATAACAAAAACAAATATGTAGTACCTTGAGATTTGAGAGAGACCCAGGTGGTAACTCACCAACACACAACTCATTAAGGCGGACCAGATCTATCAGGTGCAACTCTTCCAAATTCTCAAACACTGGTCCATTTTGAACTCGTCTTGTTGTGTTCATCAACCCTTTCAAGTACAAACAGGAAATAAAATGACCACTTACTGTGAGATGCTTGAGTTTATGTAACCTCCCATGGTCATATTCCATAAGAATGTCACTGATCCTTTCGCAGCGATCATACTTTAGCTTCTCTGTTTTCTCTGTCACCGCGTTGATAAACCAATCAGGTAAGGTACTCATGATTGGTCCTTCAAGATGCAAGAATCTTGAATTATGATCTATTCGATTGTATAGAGATTTTATGAATCCGCCGATATGTATATCAAAATAAACCCAATTCGGTTCGGCCTCAACATTTTTAGGGATATATTTTGCATCAGATATGCAAACCTGCAAAATTTTCAAATTTGATAAACCAGCTAACTCATCAAACCCAATATTGGTTTCTCCTCCTTTTCCCTCAATTTCACACCCCCAGTACTCAAATCCACAGTGCAGCATGTACAATTCCTCTAATTTATGCAACTTTGATATCACTTTAGATGGAATTGTGACTAAAGCGCCACTGACTTCCAAAATCCTTAGATTGGTCAAATTTCCTATTTCTCTCGACAATTCCCTCCCAGAATATTTCCTCATGCTAAGAATTTCAAGCTTCTTCAGTTTTCCCACTATAGAAATGTCAATCAATTTCTCGCAAGAATCTAAATACAAAGCTTGGAGGTTGGTAAGGAGACTGAAAGATTGGGGTAGAGAGGAAATACTAGTGTTGCTAAGATCCAAGAGCCTTAATTCATTGGGACTTTGGAAAAAGGTCTCTGGGATCTCATTTAAATCAGTATTCCGTTGTAGTAATAAAATCTGAAGTTTTGGACTTACCAACTCTTCGGGTAGACGGCGAATTTTATTCTCCATTAGTGAGATTGCAGAGTAGCCTTCATGTGATCGACACGACCAATGATTTAAACCACATCCAGCTTTCACCAAAAACCCATGCCCATCTTCACATTTTGCAATTCTCATGGCTGTATCCCGGACGACATCATGCATCCTTACACATTCACCAGTGTGTCCACTGAATTCACCCTCCAAAAGCAAGCTAGAATCTTTCAGGTGCTTGACCACTGAATGTGCGATTCCTCTGGCTTCATATATTGTGTCAGTATCTCGAAACAATCCTTCCCCAATTGCGTACCGGAACAAGTCTTCTATTGGGATGTCATAGTCTTCTGGATATAGGCAACACAGTAAGAAGCATGACTTGTATTCCTCATCTTTCAAGTAATCATAGCTTAATTTTATACATCTGAAAGCATCTTCGTCATGATCAGGGTTGGCAAGTTGCGAATTCTCTAATTGTTGAGCTGCTGTCTGCCATTCCTCCAGATGTTTATCTCCAAGTGCCCTTGCAACTGCTATCAATGCAATGGGTAGACCTTTGCATTCTCCAGCTACCTTCCTCGCTACACCCTCAAAAGTGGTCGTTTCAAATGACCTTCGTGCCTTGTTCACAAACAAGTTCCAAGCATCTTCTTCTGATAAGATACTGAGTTTAATTTTTGCTTGGCTCTCCATGGTAAGGCTGTTAGGACTGTTATGTTTAACAGTTTGGCTTAACGTTCAAGTTAGAGTTTTAGGTTGTTAATAAGTCCTATTCTTTTGGGATCAGTAGATAGGTTTTTGACTGTTTCATCTTAGTCTGTTTACCACGTTCTAGGCTTTATTAACGTGGGCTGTTATGCTTTGATTTTATCTCTTCTGTAAGGCTTTATAAAGCCAGCAATTTGCCTTTGTATTAATAAGAAAGATCATTCGAGTATTCCAGTTATAGAGTGCTCATTGTGTTCTCAACATTTGGTATCAGAGCCCCACTATTGGGGCCTGGTGTGTGTGAGTGAGTGAAAAGAAACAGCAGTTTCTTAGAGAGTGTGGTGTTTGAGAGATGGCAGAGAGTAGTTTTGTGCAGCCCTCGATTCCCAAGTTCGATGGTCACTATGACCACTGGGCGATGTTGATGGAAAATTTCCTTCGTTCGAAGGAATATTGGGGTCTCGTGGAGAATGGGGTACCAGTGGCAGTAGATGGAGCTGCACCTACAGAAGCACAGAGAAAGACGATTGAGGAGCAGAAGCTCAAAGATTTGAAGGTAAAGAATTATCTATTTCAAGCAATAGATCGCACTATCATGGAGACGATATTGAACAGGGACACATCAAAAGATATTTGGGATTCCATGAAGCTCAAGTATCAAGGCTCCACCAAGGTCAAGCGAGCTCAGCTGCAGGCCCTACGTAGAGACTTTGAGACTCTCCACATGAAGGAAGGAGAGACAGTTGATGGTTATTTTGGTCGAACTTTAACCATAGCCAACAAAATGAAGGCTCATGGTGAGAGAATGACACAAACAGTCATTAACGAGAAGATATTAAGGTCGATGGTCTCTAAATTCGACTATGTCGTATGTTCAATCGAGGAATCCAACAATCTGGACACAATGACAATTGATGAGTTGCAGAGTAGCCTCCTAGTTCATGAACAAAGGATGAATGGCCACTGTGAGGAGGAGCAGGCTCTAAAGGTTACTCGTGAGGACAAAGCAGGATGGGGAAGAGGCCATGGAGTGTTCAGAGGAGTCAGAGGCAGAGGGAAAGGAAGAATGCCATTCAACAAGTCAATTGTTGAGTGTTTCAAGTGTCACAAGCTAGGACACTTCCAATATGAGTGTCCTAGCTGGGAAAAGGGGGCCAATTATGCAGAGCTGAACGAGGAAGAAGAGCTACTACTGATGGCATATGTGGAGGCTAATAATGCAAGAAGGGAAGAAGTATGGTTTCTCGATTCTGGATGCAGCAATCATATGACAGGGAATAAGGAATGGTTCTCGGAGTTGGATGAGAATTACAGACAGACTGTAAAGCTAGGCAATAACTCAAGAATGGCAGTTGTTGGGAAGGGCAATGTTCGTATGCAAGTAAATGGTCTAACTCAGGTAATTTCTGAGGTTTACTATATTCCCGAGTTAAAGAATAACTTGCTAAGCATAGGACAATTGCAAGAAAAAGATCTAGCTATTTTAATACAGCATGGAAGATGTAGAATTTACCATTCTAGAAAAGGCTTAATCATGCAAACGGAGATGAGTGCAAATAGGATGTTTATTTTGCTTGCTGCCATGGTTCCTAAAGCTCAAACATGTTTCCAAGCTGTCTCCGAGAATGAAACTCAGCTGTGGCATCGTAGATTTGGACATCTGAGTTTTAAGGGGTTGAGAATTCTTTACTACAAGAAGATGGTTCAAGGATTGCCTTCACTCAAGACCCCTACAAAGCTGTGTGTAGATTGCATCACTGGTAAACAACACCGAGAGTCAATTCCTAAAAGAAGCTTGTGGAGAGCATCACAAAGATTGCAGCTTGTTCATGCTGATATATGCGGTCCAGTGAAGCCTGCATCAAACAGTAACAAGAGGTACCTATTAAGTTTTATCGATGATTTTAGTCGTAAAACTTGGGTTTACTTCTTGCATGAAAAGTCAGAAGCATTTACTGTTTTTAAGAATTACAAAGCCTGTGTTGAGAAGGAGATAGGAACACAGATTTGTTGTTTGAGGACGGATAGGGGTGGTGAATTCACTTCAAAGGAGTTTGATGATTTCTGTAAAGTCAATGGGATAAGCCGGCAGCTAACCGCAGCATACACTCCTCAGCAAAACGGAGTTGCTGAGAGGAAAAACAGGACGATGATGAATATGGTGAGGTGCATACTTTCTGAAAAGAAGGTCCCTAAAGTGTTTTGGCCGGAGGCAGCAAAGTGGTGTGTTCATGTTCTCAACAGATGTCCAACTTTGGCAGTGAAAGATAGAACACCTGAAGAAGCTTGGAGTGGTCTTAGACCTACAGTGGATTACTTTCGTGTTTTTGGCTGTGTTGCTCACATACATGTACCAGATCAAAAAAGAACCAAGTTAGATGATAAGAGCTTTAAAGGAGTGTTGCTTGGGGTGAGTGACGAATCAAAAGCATACAGGTTGTTTGATCCGGTTTCGAAGAAAATTGTTGTGAGTAGGGACGTGATCTTTGAAGAAAGTGAGAACTGGGACTGGGGGAAAAGCAAGGAAGAAGCAAAACTTGACATACTGGAATGGGGTGATGATGAAGCAAATGAAAGTGATCAGAGTGATGAAGAAGAAAATGGAACAGAAACTGGAACTAATGAAGGCACAGAAGGTGAGAATGGAGTTGACATAGAAGACGGCACTAGCTCTAATGAAGCTGATTCAAGCAATTCACAAGAAAGGAGCTCACCAACTTCAGTTGAAGGGAGGGTAAGAAGAGTACCGTATTGGACTAATGATTATGTCACAGGGGAAGGATTGTCAGAAGAAGAAGAACTGAGTGCAATGGTGATGTATACAGATGGTGCAGATCCGGTTACCTTTGAGGAGGCTGTGAGAAGTGAAAAATGGAGGGCTGCCATGGACACCGAGATCGAATCAATTGAGAGAAACAAAACATGGAAGCTGACAAGCCTACCAGATGGAGCAAAAACAATTGGGGTTAAATGGGTGTTTAAGACAAAGTTCAATGAAAATGGAGGTATAGATAAGTGCAAGGCCAGACTTGTAGCCAAGGGATATGCACAACAGTATGGAGTGGACTACACCGAAGTGTTTGCCCCGGTTGCAAGATTAGACACCATTCGTATGATCATCGCACTTGCAGCACGACAAAGCTGGAGCATTTATCAACTTGACGTGAAAAGTGCTTTCTTGCATGGGGAGCTAAATGAAGAAGTCTTCGTACAACAACCTCAGGGGTATGAGAAAAGAGGAGAAGAAGACAAGGTGTACAGGCTAAACAAAGCGCTATATGGGCTCAAGCAAGCTCCTCGAGCTTGGTACAGCAAGATCGAAGCTTATTTTGCTCGGGAAGGGTTTGAAAGATGTTACTCAGAACCTACCCTGTTCATCAAGTCAAAAGGAGGTAAAGTTTTAATAGTCAGCTTGTACGTTGATGATTTGATTTATACTGGGAATGATAGGAGTATGTATGATGAGTTTAAGAAGTCGGTGATGTTGGAGTTCGACATGTCGGATTTGGGGAAGATGAGGTATTTCCTCGGTTTGGAAGTATTGCAGAGTTCAAATGGGATCTATATATGCCAAAGGAAGTATGCTTGTGAGGTTCTGGAGAAGTTTGGCATGCATAGAAGCAATGAGGTTAAGAACCCCATAGTTCCCGGATTCAAATTGATGAAAGATGAGAAGGGAGTCAAGGTTGATGCAACTATGTTTAAACAAGTAGTCGGTTCTCTCATGTACCTCACAGCAACTAGACCCGACTTAATGTACTCGGTGAGTCTTATAAGTAGATTTATGTCGAGTCCCACTGAGCTTCATTGGTCGGCAGCCAAAAGAATACTCAGGTACTTGAAGGGGACAACTAACTTGGGAATTTTGTACAAGAAGGAGAATGATGATCAACTAGTAGCCTACACCGACAGCGACTTTGCTGGCGACCTAGATGATAGAAGAAGCACCTCGGGGTATGTGTTTCTGCTCAGTTCTGGTGCAGTGTCATGGAGCTCCAAGAAACAGCCTGTGGTCACTTTATCTACCACAGAGGCTGAATACATAGCAGCTGCTTCGTGTGCTTGTCAAAGCATTTGGATAAGGAGGGTGTTAGAGAAACTTGGTTATGGCCAGAACAAATGCACCACTGTTCTTTGTGACAACAGCTCCACAATTAAACTCTCTAAAAATCCTGTGTTACATGGTCGGAGCAAGCATATCGACGTTCGTTTCCACTTTCTTCGTGATCTTGCAAGAGATGGAAGTGTTGAATTGGTGCATTGCCACACTCAGGAGCAGGTTGCTGATATAATGACGAAGCCTCTAAAGTTGGAGCAGTTTTTGAGACTTCGAAGTCTGCTTGGTGTGTGTGAAGTTCCAGCTGCTGTAAACTGATTGCTGAAAGGCAAACAGTTTAAGGGAGGGAATGTTAGGACTGTTATGTTTAACAGTTTGGCTTAACGTTCAAGTTAGAGTTTTAGGTTGTTAATAAGTCCTATTCTTTTGGGATCAGTAGATAGGTTTTTGACTGTTTCATCTTAGTCTGTTTACCACGTTCTAGGCTTTATTAACGTGGGCTGTTATGCTTTGATTTTATCTCTTCTGTAAGGCTTTATAAAGCCAGCAATTTGCCTTTGTATTAATAAGAAAGATCATTCGAGTATTCCAGTTATAGAGTGCTCATTGTGTTCTCAACAAAGGCATACATTCAATCTCCTTGTGGTGAGTAGGACTTTGGACTTGCACTTTTGAAGTTCCTTGTAGCTGGGAATCCCTATCTTTGATAACTCTGGTCTCCCCCAAACATCGTCCAAGATTATAAGGAGTTTTTCTGTTCTCATTATCTCCTTATTCAATCTAGCAATTCTTCCAGTTTCTGTCTCCTCCCACAATTTGAAGCCCAACTGCTCTGCCAATGCATCTTGAAGTTTTTCGAAATCAGGATTTTGTGAAACGACAGCCATAATTACATGATGAAAAATCCCATTTTTGCGGACTTGTGCAGCGACATGTTTTACCATGGTTGTCTTGCCGACGCCTCCCATGCCGTACACCCCAACGGCATTGACTTCATCGTCTTTTAGGGCCTTCGTAACCTCATCCATGGCTTGTCTTGTTGCTTGAAACTCTTTGAACTCTCCCATGAACACAACTGCAGCAGGTAAGACTTTACGGTAGACAGATTCCACAATGGAGTCGATCAGTTCTTGGTGAGTCCTACAAGGAAGAATTAAGGGTCAAATAGCCATTAAGTAAATTTATAGAACCTAATTAGGGCACAATTATAGTCCTTGGCAATTAAGATAGACTCAGGATGCTTACTTATGATCATTTGTATTCCACCCAGAGATATTGGCCACTTTGTATAAAGCAGCTTTCCACTCCTCCACCTTCTCTGATTTGTGTCGCCCAGATTTGACATGCATAGTGAAAGCATCTTCGAAACTCCTCTTCTGAAATCGCACATCAGTAGGATCAACATTATAAAAAAGTGGCAGGATTCTACTGTCGTCTTCCATGCATAGACAAATCTCTCTAAGTTCCTCCAAACACCAAGTAGAAGAAGCATAATTTTGCGAGAGAACAACGATTGCAAAACTTGATTCTTTAATTGCAGCTAAGAGAGTGTCAGAAATAGCATCCCCAACTTCAAGATCTGGATTATCCATGAATGTTTTAATTCCCCTCCTCTGCAGTCGATGGTATAGATCAGATGTGATACCCTTGCGAGTGTCAGCACCCCTGAAACTCAAAAACACATCATACTTCTGCCCAGGAGGAGGAGGAGGAGGTGGTGGTGATGATGATGATGATACTTCAGCTGCTGATGAAGGAAGAGATGCTGGATGATCCTTCTGCTCAGGAGGAGGAGGTGATGATGATGAAGCTTCAACTGCTGATGAAGGACGAGATGCTGGATCATTATCATCCTTCCGTATTGGACTTGGACCCCGCTTCATTGGCGTCCATATCCACTTATTAATCGCCATGTAACTGACCCATGCAACAATCACCGCAATAATGGTTTTCCCCTCCATCTTTCATGCAAACACAGAGAAAAGCAAACACAAAATTTAAAAATCAACTCAAAACAGACGCAGCATTGGAGGACAAAACATCATGAAACTATGAAATACTACAA
This sequence comes from Rosa x damascena, assembly GCA_001662545.1. NCBI lineage: Eukaryota > Viridiplantae > Streptophyta > Magnoliopsida > Rosales > Rosaceae > Rosa > Rosa x damascena. Next base: position 168,155 of record LYNE01000068.1, read on the forward strand.
GATCATTATGTTAATAACCTCGAAACAACTGAGCTTCGTCGGCTTCCGCTGGCTGATATGGAGTCTGAGAAGATCTGTGCGGGGACTTGGACCGTTGGATAGATCTTGATAAGCCTTTTGAGCAAGCGAGGCTTGATTCAGAGAACAGAATACAACTCTCCAGATTATCCTCTCAACGGGAAACAGAAAGATAGTTTGAATGGAGAAGAGGCGGACTCAGAGAGGGTCTAAAATAAGGACTAAAAAATCGAAAGTTTCGGCGATATTTCGTCGAAATTTTCGTTTATTTTTTTTGGTGTCGATATTTCTGTGACAATTCAAGTATATTTCAAAGGATATTTTGGAAATTTCCAGAAATTTCCGGAAATATCGAGAAATTGATGATATTTTGTAAAATTTTGGGTAATTTCCGTGATCATTCAAGTATATTTCGACGGATATTTTGGAAATTTCCTGTAATTTCTGGAAATATCAAGAAATTTGAGATATTTTGCGAAATTTTGGGTAATTTCCGAAACCTTCTGACTCTTCCCACCCTTTCTCACATCAGTTACACGCAAAGTCACCACCACTCTACCACCCTTTCTCACATCAGTCACATGCAACATCAACATCATGTGGCTGACATATAGTTGGTCAAAAATTCCAATAAAAAAACCAACAAAGTCTCAAACCTTGGTCACTTCATTGCTCTTTGAGCAAGAGCCTTAGCCAACTTTGCTGCACCTACACTTGTGTTATCATTGCAACATTCTAATATGAGAAAAAATTCAGGTACCGTCCCTAAACTATGCTGCCAAGGCCAATTTGATATCCGAACTCTCAAAAGTATCAATGTGATACCCAAAGACCTAAATTGGTATCAACGTGATACTTCCGTCAAAATTTTCTGATGGCGCCGTCTGTTTGCTGACTTGGCAAGCACGTGGATCCCAAAAAAAAGTGAAATGACAAATTTACCCTTTTTTTTTGAGAAAAATTCATCTACCGTCCCCAAACTATTTTGCCAAGGCCAATTTGATACCTGAACTCTCAAAAGTATCAATATGATACCCAAAGACCTAAATTGGTATCAACGTGATTCCTTCTTCTCCTTCTTCTGGGATTTTCTTCTTCTTCTTCTTCTTCTTCTTAGGGTTTCGTGGTGCCAAGCAGCTTGGGGCTGAAGCTTCCAATCGAACCCGATACCGGTCGAAGAACCTGCTGGTGCTGAGATGATCAACGACCCGTTAGGGTAAATTGGGGCCGCCGAGCTGTTGAGCGAGACGAGGCGTTCAGCCGAAAGGTACCGTGAGAGAGTGGCCGTCGAGCTTGGTAGCGATCTTGAGTGATCGGACAGGGAAAGCGATGGGAGGAGGTGGTTAATCCACAGGAGGGCAAGGGACATGGATTTGTAGCAGGATTTGGAGAGGATCTCGGCAGCCAACGTGATATCTCCATCCAAAATTTCTGACGGCGCCTTATGTTTGCTAACGTGGCAAGCACGTGGGTCCCAAAAAAAATGAAATGACCAATTTACCCTCTTTTTTTTTGTTAATTCATTTTTTTCCTTTTCTTTTCATTTCTTTTTCTTCTTCTTCTTCTTCTGGGATTTTCTTCCGTCGACGTAAATTAGGACCGCCGAGTTGTTGAGCGAGACAAGGCGTTCAGCCGAAAGGTACCGTGAGAGAGTGGCCGTCGAGCTTGGTCTCTCACGGTACCTTTCGGCTGAACGCCTTGTCTCGCTCAACAACTCGGCGACCCCAATTTACGCTGACGGGTCGTTGATCATCTCAGCACCAGCAGGTTCTTCGATCGGTATCGGGTTCAATTGGAAGCTTCAGCCCCAAGCTACTTGGCGCCGGGAAACCCTAAGAAGAAGAAGAAGAAAATCCCAGAAGAAGAAGAAGGAAGAAAAAGAAATGAAAAGAAAAGGAAAAAAATGAATTAAACAAAAAAAAGAGGGTAAATTGGTCATTTCATTTTTTTTAGGGACCCACGTGCTTGCCACGTTAGCAAACATAAGGCGCCGTCAAAAATTTTGGACGGAGGTATCACATTGGCTGCCGAGATCCTCTCCAAATCCTGCTACAAATCCATGTCCCTCGCACTCCTGTGGATTAACCACCTCCTCCCATCGCTTTCCTTGTCCGATCACTTAAGATTGCTACCATGCTCGACGACCACTCTCTTACGGTACCTTCCGGCTGAACGCCTCGTCTCGCTCAACAGCTCGGCTGCCCCAATTTACTCTGACGGGTAGTTGATCATCTCAGCACCAGCAGGTTCTTCGACCGGTATCGGGTTCAATTGGAAGCTTCAGCCCCAAGCTGCTTGGCGCCGCGAAACCCTAAGAAGAAGAAGAAAATCCCAGAAGAAGAAAGAAGAATCACGTTGATACCAATTTAGGTCTTTGGGTATCACATTGATACTTTTGAGAGTTCGGGTATCAAATTGGTCTTGGCAAAATAGTTTGGGGACCGTAGATGAATTTTTCTATAAAAAAAAAGGGTAAATTTGTCATTTCACTTTTTTTTGGGACCCACATGCTTGCCACTTCAGCAAACAGACAGCGCCGTCAGAAAATTTTGACGGAAGTATCACGTTGATACCAATTTAGGTCTTTGGATATCACATTGATACTTTTGAGAGTTCGGGTATCAAATTGGCCTTGGCAGCATAGTTTGGGGACGGTACCTGAATTTTTCTCTTCTAATATATATTCATTTTGCCTACGAATCTGAAAACTTAGGTAAATGTTCAATCAATAACTAACATAGAACAATCAATTACATTTTGAATTTTGTACCTCATAAGTCTTCTACGTGATTCTAAGTTACTCATGTAATTCAAGATGTAATGTATGATATGTACAAAGAATGTATATAATATGTAATAGCCTAGTCTCCCATTGGGTTTCCGGCCATCAAAAAAAAAAAAAAATTAGATGTTTATTTCTAAAATTTTCAAAGTTGTAGGCGATTCAGTATTTACCGTTTCATCTTAAATTATTACAAATAACTACATAACAATGTTTATTAAGGTTTTCTTTTCATATATAGTAGACAATTGATTAAATAAACATATCTAAAAGTTTTACTTATAATTTCCATGTTTTTCTTCAAATTTACATCATTTTTCTTGATTATTTACCGAAATCGATATTTCTGTCGAAATTTCCGATTCTGGGACTTTCGAAATTTCCTCGAAACTCGATATTTTGGTCCTTGGTCTAAATTTCCATTACTTTTATGGAAATTTCCATTAATTTCTTGGGAGTTGGGACCACTCTCTATTTTCTACTCTTTTTATGACAAAAAAAATAAAAAAAGAAGCAGGACTCATGTTTTTCATCACAAATAATTCATACCATTGCGACATTGCGTGTGAGAAATTGATGGAGAATGTCTGGTTTTAGTTCACACTATAGAAATTATTAGTGGTTATGGCAGGTCTGTGGACCCACTTAAATTAAAAGCTTCAGAGAAATTGTTGGTGCTTATGGAATCTTGACCCAAAACTCTTCTCATTCAAACTCAAGGTTTTAAGTTTCTCCGAAATTGCCGAAATTTCCGTTGAAATTTCAGTAAATTTGAAGTACCGAAACGAAATTCATATGCTATATCATTTCCGTCAGGAGTTTCCCGAAATTTTCCGTACATTTCCGCGAAATTCTTAATTTCTGAAATATCTACACTAAAAAAATATATTAAAAAATTCACACCGAAATTTTGTCTGAAATTTCTCTGAAATTTCTGTGAAATTCGTTTGTCACTGACAAAATAAGAAATTTTGATTTTTTTTTTCCCATCAAGTTGAAATTGGATACAATACCTCTTTGCTTTATCTGCTACCAAAGTACTCATGCTCCAAGTCTCCAACCACATCATGATTCTATTTGCAATAAGGCAAATTATGGAAATGATAGGGCGAGTGACAAATCATGGCACTTTAACCAATATAGTAGTGATGATCATACTACTTATCCTGGTGCAAATCATGAATATAATTTTAGAGCTAGGGATGCACAAGGAAGACGCGATAGCCATTTGTCTCTAAATGAGTTTGAATCAATTTCTTCAAGTCTTGACTCAATGGACATAGGAACTCAATATAGTGATCGATAACCCTAACCCATTCCATTCTCATTATCCTCATCATGAAATGTGTTCTACCTCATAAAGTACTTACAGAATTGGATCAAGCTCACAAGGTGGAAGCACATATGACCTTTTTGATCATTCTTCGTCCCAACTGCCGTATGCTTCATATAATGAAACACCATATTGGGTAATTCCACAATATCCGATATATGGATTGCATGTGGGAAGAGATCAACACACATACATTACCCATGTGATAAAGTACCAAAATCATTTCCAAAATTCATGTACTTGGGAGCAGTACGCCAGTATTGTATGATACTAAATCGGACCAGTTCAACCACATGGATCGAACTACATCATAGTAGCTCTTATTACTAATACTTTATATTGCTTTTGTTGTACTTGTTCATTCTCATTCATCGGGTTTTGGTATTGCATCCCCCCCATTGTATTTTTCTAATTATTAATGAAAAAGGCGTGATGGTCAAGCCTCCTACTGGATTCCAGCCATAAAAAAAAAAAAATAATAAATAAGCAAATCACATTCACATTGTCAATATACAGAACATTTATAATTACATATAGATAGTTTAGCAACTTACTACAGTTTTAGTTAATTATTCGTTTATATTAAATATCACAATTCTATTATTTATGTATAATTTTAGAGAGCTTATATTGTAAATAAGTTTATTATAAGTTAAGGTAGTCTATATAAAAGTTTCATTCAAAAATATCATTTTATAAATGCAATTAATGTGATTTCTTTATTTTTAACCGAAATTTTCAACGAAATCGAAACTTTCTCCGAAATTTCCTTAAATTTGAAGTACCGAAATTTGAAACCTTGTAATCAAACCACGAGCTACAACGTCCGAAACATCGGAGAGTCTTCGGTACACGGTCGGGGATGTACACGGCCCATGTGTTGGACACGTGATGCCAAAATTGATGGATGGCGTTAGCGAATAGGGGTTAGTGCGCGGAAGACCAAAAACTGAAAACGCAGTAAATCAAACAAAGTTTTACCATAACCAAATTTTCCTCCATAGTCCACACACCTTCGAATTCGATGTGGACCCCCTCTCTCCAAGAACACCAGTCATTCGCCTTCGACCCTCTCTCCCACTCCAGAATCCTCAAGCGCTCTCCACTTCTCGCGCATCAACCTTCTTCTCGGCTCTCTACTCCCCAAATTCATCGTCGTCGGCGGAGTTCCCGACTCGGATTCGTGGCAGCTCGGTCCTCCTCTCCCTCTCACCAACAACCAGTCCTCGGCGTTAGTTTTGTATTGAAAGTACCGTACAATTCAATTTTACAATTTAATTCGAAATTGGGGGTTTCGAATTTGCAGTCCGGACGACTACAACATAGTAGTGAAGCCGATTGAAGGGTTGGTTGTGTTGGTGACGGTCAGTTGGTTGGTGAAGGTAACCATCAATGATGCAAAAGTGTTTATATATCGGTTGAATGAAAGCCATCTTCAAATTTTTCATCTTCATTTTGATTCCCTATAATCTTTGTATAGTTTCACATTGTCAAGGCTTTTGACTTTTTTCAATTGCAATTGAACAATTAGGCATTTGATTACAGAAACTGCTTTTCTTTACTTATTAAAATAGCTCTTTATTTGTTGGTGGGAGAGTGTTATGCTAGTTGTTAGTTGTAGCTATTTGAACCCCAAATACTATGAACTAGAGAATGTTTTTCGATTTTGCTATATTGCCGGCAATCCAAACTCTGGGTTGGTTGTGTAGGCTGGGAATTGAATATGTTTTTGAGAAATTAGTTTGAGTTGGTACCACACTCTAGGATTAGATTTTGGAGTGAGAATCCCAAGTATCTATCAACATTGTACCGCTTTAGAGCTTTTCTGGCAACAATAACTTGATTTGTACACTTAGAAACCCAAAGCATTTAATGTTGAGAAACTCTCAATGTTTTACTTGATTTGTGAACTTGGATTATTATACTGATATTTTTAGTACTTCGAATTGAAAGTCTTTTGAGAGAGATCTTACAAAACTTGAGATGAAGAAGGGATGAAGAACAAGAGTTCTTGCTTATAGTTCACATACTTCAAATTGTAGGGAGAAGAAAGAAATAATGATTTGAAAATAAAAAATAAAAAAAAGTTTAACGAGATAATTAACTTGGAAATGTGTTTTCATAGGCAAGTTTCAGTTCATTACTTATCAATTCTTTATGCAGATGCAGCATGTCTCTCAATGCATTATCATTTTGGAATTTAGTTACAGACCAGTGTATAGCAAATCTACAAATGACAGCATCAAAGATCAGGCAGCCCCAGGTGCTTTGTCTTGAAAGCCAACAACGATCCAGACGACGACTTTTAGTCCTCTCCGTTCGCACTCTTCTTTCTTATTAATGGTATTTTCTACTTAAAAAACGTCTGGGTTTCTTAGCTTCTGGATAATCGAAAATTTGTTCACAATTGTAATATATTTGGAATCAAGATCAGATTTCTCTTCATTAATGTTGTTTTACCAATTGTAATCGTTGAATGTAAAATTGTAGATTCGTTTTCCCTCTTTGAATTGTAGCACCAGCTTGGTTCATTGCTTTTGTTTATCAGTGCATTATAATGTTACCAATGAGCAAGAGTTCTCACTGAAGTATCTCTATATGATCTCAGTATTATCCAAGCTTGAAGATTGAGCTTTGTGCAATTGGAACCAAGATTGCCTTCCCAAGTACATTTGCACTAGTTAGCTTGTGTTTGATTACTGTAATTAGAGTTACTTGATTCAGCCCCAGTATCTATGAGGTTGGTTTTCAACCTTGAAAAATAGAAATTTGCATGGCGCAAAATGTACAACATGGAAAGGAAACCTCTTAAACAACCACCTCCTTTTTATTTTGGCAAGTAAACTTTCACTAAGAGGAGAAAAAACCAACGTACAAGAAAGCTTTGAAATGCCTCATAAGAGGTCAAGAGACAAAAGAAAACTTCAGCGAGGACAAGCGTGTTAGTCCAAGTGAAAAACAGAACTAATGAACAAGGGAAGCTAGTGGTTCCAGTTGGAGATGATAATGTTTAAGTAAATCTTTGTTTGTGTGTCTGGCCCAAACCCTAGGTTACTTGACCTAATGGTAATAGAGTTACATTAGAAGGATCTAGATTCCTATATATTCAATGTACGATTACTTTCCTTGTATGATTTGGATTCTATGTATTGTAATCCTCTATATAAAGAGACCCCTATTATCAATGAGAATACACAGCGAATTTCTCTCAATTCCCATTTCTCTAAAACACGTTATCAGCACGAGCCCTATAAACCAAAACTGCCGCAAGCTCCTAGCCCTTGCTAGCCATGCCGTCCGCCGTCCCTGCATCCCTTGAGCACCCGTGTGCTGCCTACTGCCCCTGTAGCATTGCCGCATGCCTGCTGCCCCTTCAGCACTTACAGCAGCACGCTCGTTCCTGTGCAGATCAGCACTCCCAGAAACGTCTTGTTCGGGACCTCTGATCAAAATACTTTCTTCATCGAAGTTGTTCATCTCTGTCTCTTCTACCTGACCTCCAAATTTCAGACCTATTGGAGTCATTTTGAGAGCTGTACACCATTCGAGGTGGGAGCTGTTCAGCATGCTCGTTCCTGTGAAGATCAGCCTTCTTGCAAGCCCCGAAATGTCTAGTTCAGAACTTCAGATCAAAATTCTTCCTTCATGAAAGTTGTTCGTCTCTGTCTCTTTTATCTGACCTCCAAATTTCATCCCTATTGGAGTCGTTTTGAGACCTATACACCAATCGGAGTGGGAGCTATTCAGAAGCAAATCTGCTCCGAATTTCAACAAGTTTGATTCGCCTAGGACTGAAGCTCGTTTGCAATCCTACAACGAGGATCGAATACGCTCTGCAATCCTAAGAGGTATGGTTTACTAAAAGTTCCCGTTTTTGAAGTTTTTTTATTCTTTTTCGCTTCTTTTTCCCGGGGACTTGCAACCTCCCTTCTTCTACCCCCCTTTCTTCATCATAGGGGAGACCAAAAAGCCGAACTATGGGGTTCGTACTCACTCCAAGCTTGGAGCTTGTAGAGTCCTCCAAACTTAGAGTTTTTTGAGATAAAACGATTGACCGCAAACATCATTATTTCGATCTAATCCAACCCCTCTTGGAATCGAATTTCTTGGAAGCGACTACGCTCGGAAATTCCTAATTTCTTGGAAGCGACTACGCTCAGAAATTATATTGTTTTCGTGGTAGCCTTTTTCGCTCCGAAACTAACCCTAATTTCTTGTTCTCCTTCAGGATGAGTAACCTGAACAAATTGGACTTTGCTCCATTGGGAACAACTGGCTCTAGATATCACAGATGGGTTCGTGATGTCCGCCAGCATCTCAAGGCTGATGGAATCTTGGATATGATTCTCGAGCCCAGCTAGGACGTGCTAACTGTTGAGTAAGCTCAAGCTTTGGAAGCAAATAGAGCAGCCTTACAGGCAAATAAGGCGAAATCGATCATCCTAATGACTCGTCATATAGATGATTCGCTCCAGTACGAGTGTATGAATGAAGAAGACCCCAGAAGGCTGTGGGTCTCACTCGAAGAAAGATTTGGCAACGTCCGTGACTCCCTGCTTCCTGACCTAGAAGTGAGATGGCATAGCCTCCGCTTTTGTGATTTCAAGTTAGTTCTTGACTACAACTCGGAAGCACTTCGCATTAAATTCTTAATGGAATTCCGTGGTAAAGAGATCACAGATGTGATGTTGATTGAGAAGACTCTCTCTACCTCCCCCATCTCTGCATTGATAGTTTCTAAGAACCATCAAATCGATGTTACTGCAGGACGGATCACAAGATTTCATGAGCTTATTGGAGCTATGAATGTCGCTGAAAAGCATGACAACATCCCTGTGAAGAACTATAATTCGAGATATGTGGAAACAGAGCGTGTTCTGGAATCCAATTATAGTCGCGCCCCTAAGAGAGGGCGCCAAGAGCGTGACCCTAATCCTCGAGATACTTATGGACGTTCTGGTCCATATAATCGCTCTACTTGGGAAGGTAACCGCTAAAATAGGTGAACACAGAACCGAAAAGGTCAACGTGGAAAGAGAGAGGGAGGCAACGCCTTTGGCCATGTTGGTGGCGCCACCAACACTAAGAGCCATCTAAATGACGCTTTCAAAGTGCCTCAATCAATGGAGTCTGAGCAAAGAGATGTATGTTCTCGATGTGGAGAATCTGATCATTGGGCACACATTTGTAGAGCTCGTGAAGAAATTGTCACCGCCTACAAAGCATATTGTGAAGCAAGAGAAGCTCACTATGTGGAACAAGAAGATCAAGATGATCTAAAGTGAAGTGTTGAAGACTACAAATCTGGCTGAGATCGATAGATCACCAATTATGTTTAAGTCTTTATTTTTCCAAGAGATGTAATAGGCAATTGCCATATACTTTGTAGTAGATGCCATTGGCTTAGTCTTTCTTCAAAAGTAGGCATACTCAACGTGAATGTGATGTCTAGAAAGGTTTTGAGGTTAGTGGTACTTAAGTGAGCCTTGTTCCACCGACATTTCTCTACTCACCTGGTCACATTTGTGTTGGAATTACCGAAAAAAGTTAGACGACTGCCATTGTTTTGCATTAACTAGCATTTGGATTAGATTCTCCTAATGGTTAAGAGACAATGATGTAACTCTGTTGGCTTATGATTAAAATTTCGAGTACTTTTCTTTATGACTCCATTTTGATTTTGAGCATATGACTTTGTGACTACGATGGCTGGGCCATTAGTATTAATTCAAGGACATGGAATATCCCAAGTTCCCCTTTGCTAAATGGCACCTTGATTACTGTTACAGAAACTCTCTACGCTCCTAGGGCAAATCGCACCTATGAATAGCCAACGAATTACATGCAGAAATGCATGTAGAGAACGGAGATGAGTTCCTTTGCAATGTCTCTAATGATTGTGAACAAAGGCGCATCTTAGAGAAGTTTATGTGTCTCTCTAGTGGACTCTATGTCACTATTCAAGCCATTAAATCCAATAAAGTTATGAGAGAAGATCTCTTTAATTTAGACACATATTGGCTTTGTCACGATAGGATAGGTCATCCTGGTCGTGATATGATGCTCCATATACTAAAAACTTCACACGGACATCTATTCTTCAGAGTGAGAAGAAGCAAGAATCGCAAATTGATTCTCGGACTTAGCAAGATCGCAACAATTGCAGCATCTGGCGCTGCAGCTGTCTTGGGGTGCCATAGGGCCGCCCAAGTCCCATGTGACAACGCCATAAATGGCGCTACCCATGGCCATGACGCTATGGATGATTCTCTCCATGGCCAAGACGCCATGGATGCCACTTTCCATGGTTCCAACGCCATGATGGGTGATGTAGTCATACATTTTGCTTCTAATAGCGCTACAGATGCTTAGGCCAAACCAAAATCCTCATTGGTTGTTTCTAAGGCCACTCGCTTATTTTACAAAGTCTATTCCTTAGGGAAATTAGGACTGAGACCGTCTGTAGACCCTCGTACATTTTAATGTTTATTTTATTTTGTAGCATGACGTATGAAACTACGTATTTGTAAGGTACAAAAGTATTCGCGCTTAGGTTAAGACTTTGAGGCTATTTTAAAGGATTAAGAATTTAGAGAAAATCCAATTTGGGACTAGAAAACTATTTTTAAAGTATCGAGGCTTAGGACAAGCCCGGAAAATTTTCCCGAAAAGATTCGGTGAAGTGTAGGAGAAATAATGGTGTTTGAAGAGGTAATCTTCGGAGTGGGCTTAAGGAAAATTAAGAGGAAAATGAAATAGGAGCAGCCCAAGCCCATTGGCCCAAAAGGAGGGGCAGATTCGACTTTTCACAATTAAATTTGGGAGAGGTATTTAAGCAAAACACTCTCTCCAAACCCTAGTCTCTTCCTCATTTTTTTCATTTCAGCTTTCTCTCTCTAGCTGAGAGCTTCTCTCTCTACCTCTTGCCGGAAATCGCCCCACCATTGGACGCCACCGCACCGCCGCCGTCGCTGAAACCTGGATTTCAACCAAAATTTCCAGATTTTCTCCTCTTCCACCCCTCTTTCCATTTCTCCAACCAAAATCAAGAAAGTTGGCCATTCAATCCTCCAAAAACCCTAGAACCCGAAGCTAATTTGGGGGTTTTTGTGATTTCTTCTTTCCAAGCTTAAATCAAGGTAATATCCATCCTAATCTAGCCTCTATTCCTTCGATCTATACATCTTTCTTAACAAATTTGAGTTTTTGATTTCCATTTTGATTTTTGGTGCATGAATCCGATTTCTCCTTAAACCATGAATCTAGTCTACGGGTTTGGCAAGGATTTGTGGTAAGGATCTGTGGTAAGGATCTATCCATGCAACCTTGTTTTCGAGTTTTTTGGTTGAGATGATGATGTTGGATGGATTTGTAGGTGAAGAAGGCCAAGGAGAAGGAATAGGCCGTGATTTTTGAAGAAGAATGGGTAAGGAATGGGTTTTGGACAAACCCTAGAATTTTTGGAATTTATTTGGTTGATTTTGATTATGTTGAGCTATTGTTGTTGTTGGAAAAATTGTGAAAAATAGGGATTTGAGGATGATTTAATTAGTAGGATTTTATTTCCCTAATTTTCTTAGTGTTGGAATTTTGTTGTTGAAGATTTGGTGATTGTTGTTGTGTAGTTTTGGCCAAAAGAAAAAGAAAAGGAAGAAGAAAAGAAATGGATTTGTTTTTGGAAGAAAAGGAAAATAAAGAAAATGGTAAAAGTTGGATTAAATGAGTTTTACTGTGGTAAAGTGGTAAAAAGTGAAGAAGGTGAAAGTAAAGGTAATTTCGGTAAAAAGTAAAAGTGAAAGTGTGGAGGTAAAAGTCATGGTAAAAGTGAAAAGGTGAAAAATGAGAAGTAAATGGGTAAAAGTAAAAGTAAAACTTTATTTATAATTATTTACTTATTTATTTTTAATAAATAATGGTAAATAAAGGAATACTTGGTCAAAAGTCAAAAGTCAAAAGTCAACACCGAGAGTTGACCAGGGTTGACTGACCTCGAAAAACATGGGGATCGACTTGACTTTGGTCGTTCGGGTTGGTGAAAGTTTAGCGGAGCGATAAGGATGTTTTCCTTTTTAAGAAAGAAGTTAGCTTCCCAAATTGGTAAAAGGTTAAAAATAAGTAGTTAATGGCCTCATTAAAATAAAAAGGATTTAGTGTGCGCGATTACTTAAAGTGGATCATGATGTTTACCTGGATAATTACTTACGAATTAAGTAATGGTTCAGGAAACACGGTCGTTAAGGAAGATTAAGCGGAAAGTATCAGAGTGTGGAATACGCCTGCATTTTCCAGGTAGGGTGAGCTGTCCCTTCCTTGTTAGAGGCTTTGCGATATATGTGGAATGCTCTAGTATGATATTATGTTGCCTGCAAGTATGTTTTTGGTTGTTCATTAATCGATGCCTCGTGACACCTGTGTTTTCACTACTGATAATTGTTGATTGCGAAAACCGAGGCTAGATTTGCATGTTGAGATACTGTACCCTTTGTATGTTTATACTTGTGACTTGAAAGTGAATGGGACCTAGACACGTAGATTCCTAGGAATCCCACGGTGTCGATAACCGTGAACCTCCGGAGGGGGCTGTGCTCCTATGTTTGTCGAGGAAAGGTGAGTACAGACAGTGAACCAGTCATAGGAGACTCAGAGCCAGGAAATGGACACTTTCGCTACTTATGGTCACAGGGACTATAGAGTAGTTGGCCGGTTCTCAAAGGATGACGAACCAGGTCGGTCACCAATTTATTTTAGTTTAGCCTGCAGGTAAGTAGGTCGGAGCTCCAAGTTGTGTGAAACATGCTGCATATGATTTCCTGAAATGAGACAACAGTGATTGTTTTTGTTTGCATTTGTTTTACTCGATTTTACAAGTGCGCGCAACCTATATCATAGTATCTATGTTTTACCTATTAGTTTTCAAACCTAACTAAGGTTGGGTCGGCCCCTATTGGGCTAGCGAGGACGAAATGCTCACCCCTACATTTCAGGTTACAACGAGGTCATTCCGGACGATTTGGATTAGAAGTGGGTCGTTGGCCGAGTCCGTGTGTTGCTGTTCCTGTTGCTTGAAGTTCTTCCTTGTTGGTACTCTATCGATTTACTCGTTTTTCTTTCAATGTTGTACTTTGTGAGGTCCACCTACCTGGGAGCGCGCCTCACCCCTTTGTTTTATCGTTATTGTTGTTGAACTCCTTTCATTTCGGTTATGATGTAAGCCCTAAGGCGTCACAGTGCACTTGCCCACTTTATTTTTAAGCATTTCCAGACTTGTTAATTTGAATGTTGGGTTGTTAATTTAAAGTCCTTTCTTGAAAGCTTTCTAGGTCTCCTATTTTCTAAAATTTACATTTTTTCAAAAAGCCTTGTAGTATTAAGTTGGTAGGTCTACGGTATGTCTACGATGTATCGAGCTCCTATTGGCTTAATATTACGGCGTTGTGGTATACCCATTCGGGTCGCCACACCGTCCTATGCAAAGGATATGAAAATACTCATTATGTTCTTACACAAAGAATCCGTGGGGATTCTCCGGACTGATTCAACCAACTTGCGGACGTTTAGATATCTCATGATGTTGGTTGACATGCAAACACGCTGGTCACGTGTTGTTCCATTGTCCATCTGTAAATGCTGCTTATACTACACTCCTAGCACATATCATATGACAACGGGCTCACTCCCCGAATCATCATATTCAGTCAATTGGATTTGACTATACTAGAGAGTTTACATTGAAGACTTTTGATGACGTTATTACATTGGGATTGATGTTGGACATCATATTCCCATGTACACACCCAAATGGTCTCACGAAAATGACTACAATGGTAGTCAGGACATTGGTAATGCGCACCAATCTCCATATACCCGCTTGGGGTGATGCAATATCGCATGCAGCTATGCTAATTCGTCTATGACCCATTGCCACTCAATCTACCTCTGCGTTACAGCTAGTGACTGAGTACAAGTATCGTACTTTCGCATCTTTGAGTGTGCCAATTGCGCCGCCACAGTGCCCTATGATGGGTCCTTACAGACGAATGGGCAACTACGTTGGATTTGAGATTCCAACAATCGTCCACCACTTAATGCCTTTGCTAGGCTATCTCCTTACCGCTAAATTAGCGGATGTCACTTTGATGAGACAGTCTTCCTGTCGTTAGGGGGAGATAAGAACACGGATGTTCAGCAGGAACGACAGGAATTGTCATGGCTTGTCCCCACTATGTCTCATCTCGATCCCTATTAAAGTGACGAGATCACACACATCTGCTGTAAATATGCCTGCAAGGAAGGACTTCCCTATGAGAGGACATAGTGCCATCCTACACGGAGGTAGGCATGGCGCCAACGCCAAAGAGAGTGGCACTCTGGCGTTATAGGCCATGGCCCCAGCTAGAATGCGTGGGAGGCCCGTGGGTTCGAAGGATAGTTTGGCACATTCCAATCATTTGATCATCAAGACTCAATATCCGTCTCATGAGAATCTTCCGGGTTATGATTATCGTTGGGGGACGCCTCAACGTCAGAACCTATTCCTGAGAATATAGAGCTCTATGAAAATTACACTAGTGTACATGAGACATGGGATAGAAACTCCATCATAATTGATGATGTAGACGCTCCTTTCATTGCGCATGAGTTTGTTGAGTCCGATGATATCGAACCACGCTCTGTTGATGAATGAATGCCAACGTAGAGAAATCTGGCCTAAATGGAAAGAAGCGATACAGGTTAAGTTGGATTCTCTAACGAAGATGAAGGTTTTTGAGCCAGTTCTATAAAATGTATCTGTAATGCTTTTTTTAAATCTGTGATTGGAGTTCCACTAACATTGTATGTACATTTACGTAGCTTATTTCAATGGCTAACATGTCCAAGAAAGGTAACAATTCTGATGAGATATGAGTCTGTCAATGAATGTTTATTGGTTATGTAATTACAAAAACCAAATCCTCTGTGCTGGAAATCAAATGTTGAATCAGCATGCTTTCTTTAAATATCAAGGATGATTGGCACTTAATGCACGGCTTCAATTAAATAAAAGCTATTCTTGCAGTTAAGTTAGTTGATCTCAGTGTTGATTCCTATATTCCTTCATGATTGTTGTATTGCAGTTTCCTTGGAAAGGGATCTCAATTTTGCCAGTTGAATGGCTTGCTCTGTGTCTTGGTTTGTTCTCATCAATTATGACACCTTTTGGAAGCTTCTTTGCAAGTGGTTTTTAAAAAGCTTTCAAAGTCAATGTAAGCTCCTGATGCAATTTTTGGTGATGCCGTTCTAAATGCTAAAAACTAAGTTAGTTGCCATTATTATGTTAACAATTTTTTCCATTTGCCATAGGATTTTGGTGACAGCATCCCTGGGCATGGTGGATTGTCAAGTAAAGTTATCTTTTTTAAAATGGCACTTTTGTCTACTCTTTCTGTTTCTTATGCCTGTAATGTAACTGCATATGCTGATTTTGGAAGACCTCAAATGGAGATATGTTGCACCATCTCTGGACCGGTCCAATTTCTAATGAATCTGTTGATGTTGTTCAAAGTGTTGTCTGCGGAGATGTGAACAATTGTTATTACAAAGGTGAATTTATCTTTATCTGTACAAAGTTGCATTCATCAAAGTTTCTAAAGATTAGAATCAATATATGCAACTATGTTGTTCGTACTTGTTTCATTATCTAATTTTATTTTCTTTGATTCTGCAGTTAAACAAATTTCATGAACTGTTATGATTTGATTGGATGTTTTGATTTAGGTTGATGGAGTCAATCAAGGCAGGGCTTCAACAATTGAGCCTTGATCAATAACATATCCCTGGGCATAATATTTTTGTTTTTAGCACACTTCGGTGCTGAGCTTGTGAACTATGATATTTTCTTAACCTCATTCTAGGCCTTAACCATCGATATTTGCTAGTTTTATTTTGGGCTCCAATGGCCTTCATTTCTAGTTTTTCAGAATAATTTCTGCAAGTAGTTTTCCAGAATAATTTCTGCAAGTAAAAAGAATGGACTTGATTCGTAGCCCAATAAACAAGCTGTGTTGTAAATATTAAATGATTGTTATATTTTTTTTTAAAAAGGTAAAAAATGAAAAAACTAAAAAAATGAAAAAAAAACCGAACTTGAACCGAACCGGACCGGTCGGTTCGGTTTTCAGTTTAAAACTCTGAAAATTGCAAAACCGAACCGAAGTGAACCGAACCCACCCCTAAGTGATGCCAACACCTCCTAACCTAAAACCTATTGACTAATGGGTCTTCGTTAGAATGCGTGATGAGAAAAAGAGATGGCAATCTCGCCTTATGGCGCAAGGCTTCTCACAAAACGCCCTGAAATAGACTACGATGAGTCATATTCTCTCGTAATGTATGTCATTGCACTCCACTACCCTATCAGTTTGGTAGTTTCCGAATAACTGAACATGCAGCTTACAAATGTGGTCACTACGTATCTCTATGGGGATCTAGATACAGAATATACATGAAGGTTCATGGTGAACTTCATTTACCCAAGTCAGGTGGCTCTAGACCAAGGACCGAGTTTACAAAGAGGTTGAAACGCTCACTAAAGTGACTACTTGATTGGGAAGGGATATGCCCACGCGTTTCCATAACAAGTTTCGGATCCTATCAAGGTTCATGTTGGACATGATCTTCATTAGAAGCCCTTAAAGAGTTAAGGGAAACCGCTGGACACTTGAAATCCGATTTTGAGATGAAGGATTTTGGGAGAACACGATTATGTCTTAGTTTGGAACTTGAGTATCGTGTTGATAGATGCTTAGGCATTTTGACAAGGTCAAACCTTCAAGCACCCCCATAATCGTCCGTAGTCTTGATCCTAAAAATGATCCTCTTCATCGGAAGGATGATGACGAAGATGTGCTAGAGGCAGAAGTGCCTTACTTAAGTACAATAAACGCATTATTGTATTTAGCTCAATGCACAAGACCGAACATCTTATTTGCCATGAACTTGTTAGTTAGATATAGCACTGCGCCAACGCGACGCCATTGGATTGGTGTAAAAGCTATCTTTCGATACTAGAGATGTACGATTGATATGGGCTTGTTATATCCCTATAGAGAGATGATGGATTTAGAACCGTCACATACCAGGAACGCCGCCAACACTAGCCTGCGTCCTCTAACCCCATCCCAAAACGACATGTGTTTTGGAAGGTCTTGTTGATGTTGGGTATCTCTCTGACCCACACAAAAGGTCATTCCCAAACTGGTTAAGTATTCGCTATGGGTAAAGACCGTGATATCTTTGAGGTCTATAGAATAGACCCTAGTCGCTATATCTTCGAACAATGCAGAGATTATTGCTCTTCACGAAGTGATTCGTGAATGTATATGGATTGGATCCATAATTACGCATGTTCAAACAATTGTGATTTGAAGTCTACCACAGATGAGCCTACGAGCATTTTAGATAATGCTACCTATTTTGAATATGTGAAGTAAGGCTACATCAAAAGCGACAACACCAAAGATAATCAGCAACAACAGACTGTCCTCAAGATCAAAGTGAACTAGGTTCGATCAGAGGACAGTATGGCAGACTTGCTCACTAAGTCATTGCCAGAATTCCACTTTCGAGAAACATGTTGGTAGCATCGTTTGCGGAAGTTATCCGAACTCCTATGACTGTAGTCATCAGGAGGAGATGCAGACATCAGGGGGAGATGTCTACATGTATGGTCTCGAAACGTGAAGGGTGTGTTGTGCTCTTTTTCCCCTTCGACCGATGTTATTTTTGTCCCACTGGGTTTTTGTTACTCGGCAAGATTTTTAATGAGGTAACGAGAGAAGCTCCACGTTTGGGAGACACAAGGAGGAGTGTTTAAGTAAATCCTTGTTTGTGTGTCTGGCCCAAACCCTAGGCTACTTGACCTAGTGGTAATAGGGTTACATTAGAAGGATCTAGATTCCTATTCAATGTACGATTACTTTCCTTGTATGATTTGGATTCTATGTATTGTAATCCTCTATATAAAGAGAACCCTATTATCAATGAGAATACACAACGAATTTCTCTCAATTCCCGTTTCTCTAAAACAGATAATAAATTATTACACAAGTGAATCTTATGAAAATGGATCTTGTATGCCTCGGAGAATCCTTGAGTCTTGCAGGGGACCAAGAGGAACACAAAAAGGCTGAAAAACCCGTCAGTTTATAGATTGGCAAGTATGTACACACAAGTGGGCACCTGGAATCTAGTTTCTTTTAGAAGAGCAAAGATACAACATGCAAGAAAGATATCATTTGTTTTACTCACACCTAGAATTTTAAAAACAGCTGTCCACTTGATCGATAGTTCAAATTTCAAAATCAATAATCTGATAACATGATATCATTCGTATTCATAACAGAGCATTAATCGAAATGACAACCAAATCATAACATGTCCAACTGTATATTAAAAGAGCATATTGGGAATGTACCTAGGAGGGGCAAGAGATATGAGACATTATTCCACGCAGTGACCGAAACTTGAAGTGCCTTCTCTCTTCGAAACTTACTGTGTGCACCGTGACAACATCCCATGACATTTGAAATCCCTGCAATTACAGCCAATAAGGATTTTCAGATTGTAGAGATTTTCACAGCTAGGGGAAGAAGAGAGACTTGGAAGGCAAAGACGCCTTGGTTTGCTGGAGCAATTGAAATCAAAACCAAATTTGAGCAAACCCAATAGAATGAAATCTCCCAAATTAAACCCCCAAGTGTGTAACTGCAAATTTGACAGAAAGAAAACCCCAATGTACGACTACTCTCTGTTTTCCAAATCCAGATTTCTCACAAACTTTAAACACACAGAATAAGCATACAGAGAAATGAATGGGAGGATGAGAAATACCTCCAAAACCGATGACGTATGAGCTTTTTGTGCAATCGAAGTGATGACAGGGACAAAGGAAGTGGAACTGACTGGGTTATGACTGATGAGGGAACTTTTGATTTTTTCTTATCAGTTCAGTAATGAAATAATATATACTGGTGGGAAATTTTAAGTTTGGTTGAAAGTTTCGGCGGGATTCACTAATTTTGGCGGCATTTTATCTTTTGATGAAGGCGGGGCTTCTCTCTGGTTGAAATTAATAGTGTGCAACAAACAAACAAAAAATTAAGATTTGTTCAAGGAAAACCTAATTTGTGTTTAGCCCAAACTCTAGGTTACTTAACCTAGTGGTAATAGGGTTCAATCAGAAGGATCTAGATTCCTAATCTATGTACGATTACTTTTCTTGTATGATTAAGATTCTATGCATTGTAATCCTCTATATAAAGAGGCCCCTATTATCAATGAGAAGACAGCGAATTTCTCTCAATTTCTGATTCCCTAAAACACGTTATCAACACGAGCTTCTAACCCTGAAACCCTAGTTTCGTAGCCCTCAAAATCCTACAACCACCACCCCACATATCGAAGCCCTAATCCTAAGGAGCCCAGAACCGGCGGCAGAACCACCTGAACCGGCTATCGAAAAATCCGAACCGGCCCTTGCCCTATGCCTGCCCCCTGTGAGCCCTGCCGAGTAGCTGCCGAGACCTGCCGACAGCCCCTGCAAGCCTCCTGCCGAGTGCTGTCGACATCTGCCGAGAGCTCTGCATAGCCCCTGCCGACCCCTGTCGACATCTACCGAGAGCTCCGCATAACCCCTGCCGACACCTGCCGAGACCTGCGCACCCCTGTGCCTGCATCTGTCGACAGCTGCCTAGCTCCTGAGCAGCACCTGTCGAGCAATTGCCTGCCAGCCCTGCAGCAGCACCGCACAACCCCTGCAGCAGCCTTGCATAACTCCGGCCACCAGTTTCTGGCCCTTTTTTCGGCGACCTCCGGTTACCCTTTTTCCGGCCATCTATAGTGACTTTTCCGGTCAAGTTTTCCGGCCAATTTTCAAGGTAAACTTTTCAAAAAGTTCCCGTTTTTCAAGTTTTTCAATTTCTTCTTCTTTTTCTCGGGGACTTCCAACATCCCTTCTTCTACCCCCCTTTCTTCTTCATAGGGGAGACCAAAAGCCGAACTGTGGGGGTTCGTGCTCACTCCAAGCTTGGAGCTTGTAGAGTCCTCCAAACTTAGAGTTTGTTGAGAAGAAAAATGATCGACCACATACATCATTGTTTCGATCTAATCCAAAACCCCTCTTGGAATCGGATTTCCGTGGAAGCGACTACGCTCAGAAATTTATTTGTTTTTCATGGTAGCCTTTTTCACTCCAAAACTAACCTTACTTTCTTGTTGTTTTTCAGGATGAGTAACCTGAACAAGTTGAGCTTCGCTCCACTAGAGACAGCAGGCGCAGGATACCACAAGTGGGTCCGTGATATGCGCCAGCATCTTAAGGCTGATGGGATCCTGAGTACGATCCCCGAGCCAAGTCAGGACGTGCTTACTCCTCAACAAGCTGCTGCTTTTGAAGCAAATAGAGCTACGAGAGAGGCTAATGAAGCAAAAGCCATCATTCTCATGACAAGGCACATGAATGACGCGCTCCAGAATGAGTACCTCAATGAGGAAGACCCAAGAAAACTATGGGTAGAACTCGAGCAGTGTTTTGGCAACATCCGTGATTCCCTGCTTCCAGACTTAGAAGTGAGATGGCATAGCCTCCGCTTCTGTGATTTCAAGTCTGTACTTGACTACAATTCAGAAGCACTTCATATCAAGTCTTTGATGGAATTCTGTAGACAGAAAATCACTGATACGATGTTGATCGAGAAGACTCTCTCCACTTTCCCCGTCTCTGCATTAATGATAGCCAAAAACTATCGGATTGATGTTAATGTTGGACGCATCACAAGATTTCATGAGCTAATTGGAGCCATGAACGTAGCTGAAAAGCACGACAACATACTTGTGAAGAACTATAACTCTAGACCCGTGGGAACCAAATCAAATCCGGAGTCTAATTATAGTCGCGCCTCCAAGGGAGGACGCAAGGAGAAAAACCCTAAGATTAGGGATAATTCTGGACGTTCTGGTCCATATTCTCGCCCTAAAGAGGAAGGAAATCGCCAAGATAGGCGTGCACGGAACCGTGGAGGTAAACGTGTGAAGAAAGAGAGAGGCCAAGCCTCCGGTTATGGTGGTGACGCCACCAAGGGTATCAAACGTCCTCAATGCGCTTCCAAAGCACCTCGATCAAGGGAACCTGACCATAATGATGCTTGTCTCAGATGTAGATCAACTGGACATTGGGCAAAGGCATGTAGAGCATCCCAGAATGTTGCAAACGCATACAAGATATATCGTGAAGCAAGGGAGGCAAATTACATGGAACAAGAAGATCAAGATATGGAGATCTCGATCTATAGGTGGAAGACTTCAAGAATCAAGACCCAGAAACTGGCGATTTTGATTAAGTCTTTTTATTTTCCAAGAGATGTAGGCAATTGCCATATTATTTTTATAGTAGATGCCAATGATATTAGTCTTTCTTCAAAATAGGCGTACTCAATGTAAGTGTGATGTCTAGGAAGGTTTTGAGATAAGTGGTACTTGAGTGAGCTTTGCTCCACTGACATCTCTCTATTCACCTGGTCACATTTGCATTGGAATTACCGAAAGGACTTAGACGACTACCATTGTTTTGCATTAGCTAGTTCATTGGATTAGGTTTCCTTTGGTTAAAGAAACGATGATGTAATTTCGTTTGGCTTATTAATAAAAGTTGAGTTCTTTTCTTTATGACTCCTTTTTAATTACGAGCTTTTCTTTTAGGAATGGATGAACTTCTATGTCTTGCGGATAGTGCGACTACGCATACCATTCTACGACATAGGCAATTATTCTTAGAGATGTTGCCTACGTATTCCTTTGTGACTACGATGGCTGGGCCATCA
This sequence comes from Rosa x damascena, assembly GCA_001662545.1. NCBI lineage: Eukaryota > Viridiplantae > Streptophyta > Magnoliopsida > Rosales > Rosaceae > Rosa > Rosa x damascena. The sequence continues at coordinate 190,143 of LYNE01000068.1, forward strand.
GGTTTAGTTCAAGGACATGGAATGGCCCAATTCCTATTGCCTAATGGCACCTTGATTAAAGTTACTGAAGCTCTCTACGCTCCTAAGGCAAATCGAAGCTTATTGAGTTTTAAAGATATAAGAGCCAATGGATTCCATGCGGAAACACATAATGAGAACGGAAGAGAGTTCCTTTGCATTACCTCTAATGATTGTGGAAGAAAGCGCATCTTAGAGAAGGTTATGTGTCAATCTAGTGGACTCTATGTTACTACAATTCAACCTATTGAATCCAATAATATATATAATAAGAGAAGATCTCTTGGATTTTGACACATATTGGCTTTGACATGATATACTAGGACATCCTGGTCATGATATGATGCTCCGTATACTAAAGACTTCACACGGACATCCATTCTTCAGAGTAAGAAGAAGCAAGGATCGAAAATTGATCCCTGGACTTAGCCAGACCGCAACAATTGCAGCATCTAGCGCTGCAGCCGTCTTGGGGCGCCATAGGGCCGCCCAAGTCCCATGTGGTGATGCCACCATTGACTCCAACCATGAGCATGACGCCATGGTTGTACCTCCTAGTGGCCATGACGCTACACACACCAATTTCCATGGCTCTAACGCCATAATGGGAGATGTAGTCACCCATTTTGCTTCTAATAGCGTTGCGAACGCTCAAGCCCAACCAAAATCCTCATTGGTTGCTTCTAAGGCCCCTCGCTCATTTTGCAAAGCCTGTTCCTTCGGGAAACTAGGACCGAGACCGTCCTATGCAAAGGATCCTAAAATAGTCATTCCGTTCTTACAGAGAATCCAAGGGGATATCTGTGGACCAATTCAACCATCATACGGACCTTTTAAATACTTTATGGTATTGGTTGATGCGTCAACACGCTGGTCACATGTCGCACTGTTGTCCACTCGAAATGCTGCATATGCTAAACTCCTCGCCTAGATTATCCGTCTACGGGCTCACTACCCTGACCATCCTATTAAGTCAATTCGACTTGATAATGCTGGGGAGTTTACATCGAAAACATTCGATGACTATTGCATGTCACTGGGGATTGATGTAGAGCATCCAGTTCCCCATGTTCATACCCAAAATGGTCTCACAGAAGCTTCTATCAAACGACTACAAATGATAGCTCGGACACTGGTTATGCTCACCAATCTCCCTGTTTCTGCTTGGGGATATGCAGTATTGCATGCAGCGACGCTAATTCGTCTACGACCTACTGCAACCCAATCTTACTCTGCGTTACAGCTAGTGATTGGGTACAAGCCTGATATGTCACACTTACGCATTTTTGGGTGTGCCATTTATGTGCCTATTACGCCGCCACAGCGTACTAAGATGGGTCCACAATGACGAATGGGCATTTATGTTGGATATGAATCTCCAACGATTGTCCGCTACCTTGAACCCTTGACAGGCGATCTCTTTACCGCTAGATTTGCGGATTGTCACTTTGATGAGACAGTCTTCCCGTCGTTAGGGGGAGATAAGAATACAGATTTTCAACAGGAATGACAGGAATTGTCGTGGTCTGTCCCTACTATGTCTCATCTCGATCCCCGTACCGCACAGTCCGAACTTGAAGTGAGAAGAATAATCGAGCTCCAGAACGTAGCAGATACTCTGCCTGATGCGTTTTCTAATATTGCTAAAGTGACGAGATCACACATACCTGCTGCAAACGTGCCTGCAAGGATTGATGTCCCAAACACTGGACATCTCGCCACTCCTGTGACACCAGGAGATGGCACCATTGCCCAACATGCAATGATGTGGCGTCTATGGCCGCAGGTCCCCCAAGGAAGCGCGGTAGACCAATTGGTTCTAAGGATACTCACCTTAGAAAGAGAGCGAATGAGGCACAAACAAATCCTTTGATCATCGATACTCAAAATCCGTCCCATGAGAATGTTCCGGATTATAGTTATGTCCAAGAGACATCATTGGGGACGCCTCAATGTCAGAACCTATCCCTGAGAATGTAGAGATCTCTGTAAATTACACTAGTGTACATGGGACGTGGGAAAGAAGCTCTATCATCATTGATGATGTATTCGCGTATTCAGTGGCGCGTGAGATTATTGAGACCGATGACATTTAACCACGCTCCGTTGATGCTTGCCAACGTAGAGCTGATTGGCCAAAATGGAAAGATGCGATCCAGGCAGAACTTGATTCTCTAACGAAAAGAAAGATATTCGGACCAGTTGTGTCAATACCTCCCAACACCAAACCAGTTGGTCACAAATGGGTATTCGTTAGAGAGCGTAATGAGAAAAACGAGATTGTAAGATACAAAGCTCACCTTGTGGCGCAAGGCTTCTCACAACGCCCTGGAATTGACTACGAGGAGACATATTCTCCCGTAATGGACGTCATAACGTTCCGCTACCTTATCAGTTTGGTAGTTTCCAAAAAACTGAATATGCAGCTTATGGATGTGGTTACTGCGTATCTACTAGATACAAAAATATACATGAAGGTTCCAGATGGACTTCAGTTACCCAAGTCAAGTGGCTCTAAACCATGGAGCGCGTTTGCTATAAGATTGAAACGCTCACTATATGGATTGAAACAATCCGGACGGATGTGGTATAACCGTTTAAGTGACTACTTGATTGGAAAGGGATATGTCAACAACGAACTATGCCCATGTGTGTTCATAAAAAGGACAAGTTCCGGATTTGCAATGGTAGCGGTTTATGTCAATGACATGAACATAATTGGCACTCTGAAAGAGTTAAGGGAAACCGCTGAACACTTGAAATCCGAGTTTGAGATGAAAGATATTGGGAAAATACAGTTTTGCCTCTGTTTGGAACTTGAGCACCGTAGAGATGGTATCCTGATTCATCAATCAGCTTATACCCAAAAGATGCTTAGGCGTTTTAACATTGATAAGATTAAGCCTTTAAGCACCCCAATGGTCGTCCGTAGTCTTGATCCAAAGGAGGATCAATTTCGTCCAAAAGATGACGATGAAGAAATGCTAGAGGCTGAAGTTCCCTACCTAAGTGCAATAGGCGCATTATTGTACTTAGCACAATGCACAAGACCGGATATCTCATTCGCTGTGAACTTGCTAACTAGATATAGCTCTACGCCAACACGACGCCATTTGACTGGTGTTAAAGATATCTTTCGATACCTAAGTGGTACGATCGATATGGGCTTGTTCTATCCCTATAGAGAAAAGATGGATTCGGACCCATCAAGTACCAGGGATGCCATACATGGTGGGCTGCGTTCCCTCTCCCCATCCCAAAACGATATAAGTGTTTTGGAAAGACCGCGAAGGTCGCTCCCAAACTAGCTATGTTTTTACCATGGGAAAGACCGCGATATCTTGGAGGTCTACAAAGCAGACCTTAGTCGCTACCTCTTCGAATCATGCAGAGATTATTGCTCTTCACGAAGCAGTTCGTTAATGTATATGGCTTCGATCCATAGTTATGCATGTTCGAAGCAATTGTGGTCTGAAGTCTACCACAGATGAGCCAACGAGCATTTATGAGGATAATGCTGCTTGCATTGAACAAATGAAGCAATGCTACATCAAAGGCGACAACACCAAGCATATATCGCCCAAATTCTTCTACAATCAGCAACAATAGAAGCTCCTCCAGATCAAAGTGAACTAAATTCGATCTGAGGACAATGTGGCAGATTTATTTACTAAGTCATTGCCCAAATCCACATTCGAGAAACATATGGCAAGAATTGGCTTGCGGAAATTATCTGAACTCCCATGATCATAGTCATCAGGGGGAGGCGCAGACATCAGGGGGAGATATCTACATGTTCGTCTCGAATCGTGAAAGGTGGGTTGTGCTCTTTTTCCCCTTCGACCGAGGTTATTTTTGTCCCACTGGGTTTTTGTTACTCGGTAAGGTTTTTAATGAGGCAACGGGAGAAGCACCGCGTTTGGGCAACACAAGGGGGACTGTTCAAAGAAAACCTAATTTGTGTTTAGCCCAAACTCTAGGTTACTTAACCTAGTGGTAATAGGGTTCAATTAGAAGGATCTAGATTCCTAATCTATGTACGATTACTTTTCTTGTATGATTGAGATTCTATGCATTGTAATCCTCTATATAAAGAGGCCCCTATTATCAATGAGAAGACACAGCGAATTTCTCTCAATTTCTGATTCCCTAAAACAAGATTCTAATTTTATAATGTCTATACTATTTTCAAAAATTAGTATAAACATGGTAAAAAATAGACCTCTTTCTATATAACAGCTACATAGATCGAAGCTGTTAAATTGACCATTTTTGGATCATATAAAACTCATTACTCATATACACCTACTAGTAATATCTAACATGTTCATTTGTTGGTAACAACTTCAAATACCTTTACAAAACAATAATATGGAAGCAAACAGTTGTTAGCATCCCTGACCATATTTGAACAAATCAGCCGATTTCAGGATATAGTCAGCCTCATTTAATGGTCATTTAAGAAAATACCTTTTTTAATTAAAACGTCTATAACTTCTTCATTACGTATTCGGTTTAACCTAAAATTTAAATACACATCAAACTAAGACGCTCATAACCACTCATTTGCAACTTCTTTTTGTTTGAGCCGTTAGCGCTTTACACTCTCAGGGGCATGAGCTATGTCAAGCCATGTGAAAGGTTTAGGAGATTTATCTTCTTGTGATTATGCTACCCTTATGGAAGTATAAGCGTGTATATGGTTGACAATTTTGACTCCTATCGAAAACGACAATAGATTAGGCTAACTTTTTTCCACATTACCCATTACTACTTAATAAATATATGGGTAATGTCAAATATATCAATCTTTAATTTTGATTTTTTGGACCGCACGGAATCTTTATATATTTACTAAAGTGGGTTAACTTGTTTATTCAATATATGGAAAAATTATACCTTTCAAAATCAACAAGGTGGAGGAAATATGATTTAGCCAATTCGAGCGTTGGATACTTGGATGTGATCATGACGGAGAAATATGGCTATGGTAAATAATTTACTTGTTTTCCTCATCATCTCAATCTCGATCCACGAGATCAGCCCTAAACCCGGTAATAAATATGACCGCTTTGACCTATTCGACGCGATAGCATACCAAGTTAACCTTTTTACATTGTACCTATTAATATGTGGTAAGTACATGTGTAATGTCAAATTTATCAATTTTGAATTTTGATTTTTTGGATCACACAAAATCCTTATATGCTTGCTAACGTGGTCTAACTTGTTTATTGGTTATATGAAAAGATATACATTATCAAGCCAATCAGGTGGATGAAATAGAATTTGGCCAATTTGACCGTTAGATGTTCTCATGACAAGAAGATAAGGTATGGTAAAAAATTTAGGATTAAATACTTGTTACTCCTCAAACTTTTCCCTGAAAAACAGTTTAGTCCCTCGCCTTTTAAATTAAACTAGATAGTCCTTATTCTCTTTAAATCTCACACGATAAGTCCAAAATGTCTATTATACCCCTCACTTCATCTTTTTTCTATTTATTTTAATTATTTTCTCTCTTTTTCTATATTTCTCTATCTTTTTATTTCTTATTTTTCTGCTTCTCTCTCTTAGCTTTCTCTCTCTCTACACTTCAAGCAACAAGCCGATCAAAATCCCAGCCTTCTTTCAGTCAAATTCATCATCTGGGTATTCAACTTTGCCTTCTTTTCAGTCAAAATTGCCATTTGGGTATTCAATTTTCTCGATCAAGAATTAGGGTTCGAAAAGGGCTATAAATCCATCTACGGCTACCAATTTGTGTTCTCTCTTCCAGTTAGGTGAGATCGGCAACCAGCCCGCTGTCACCGTCTCAATCGACTCACACATTCGACTGAGACAGATGATCAAAACCAGAACAGCGATGTGAGCTTCGATTTAGGAAACAAGAAGATCAAATCAAAGGGGCGGTGATGTTGAAGAGAATGCGATTGAATTGGATTTCAAATTCTAAAATTGACAAGAAGATCAAATCAAAACGCCACAACATCCAGTTCCAATTCGAGCTCTTCTAGTTCAGTTTCTAACAAAACCCAGTTGGGGAGAAGATCTGACGGTAGACCCAGCATCCACTCCGGCGAACTGTCTCCTCAAAAATGAGCCCCAGAGCTTCCGAGAGTGTTCGATCTAGTATCATGCCACATAATTGGAAGCCGGAGAATCGGAACCTTGGGCCGATCAAAATCCAAGCCCAACGACCTAATTGAGGTGGTGGTGGTGGTTTGGCAGTGAGGAAGGCGTAGCGGTGGGACTGGGTGATGCCGAGGAAGGGGTGTGGAGGATAAGGGTGGAGAGGGGTATGATACTGAGGTCGAAGAGGAGTGCGGCGTTGTTTGAGTGGACAATTGGGGGCTTTGGTAGAGGAACAGGCGCTGGTGAGAGATAGGCATGGTGAATGGGTAGTACGGATCCGTGAATGGCAGTCGCTGCGGAGGGAGAAGGGAAGAAGAAGAGGGGGGGGGGGGGG